>CAUYRH010137876.1:0-22528 GCA_963574655.1 Perodicticus potto
CTCCGCCTCCCAAGTAGCTGGGACTACAGGCGCCCGCCACAATGCCCGGCCATTTTTTGGTTGCAGCCGTCATTGTTGTTTGGCGGGCCCGGGCTGGATTCGAACCCGCCAGCTCAGGTGTACGTGGCTGGCGCCTTAGCCCGCTGAGCCACAGGCGCCGAGCCCAACTCCCCTATTTTAAAATTGTATTCTTTATTCAACACGTTTACTGAGAACCTGGTCTGTGCTGCACAATATGCTGAGGCCACCAAATCTCCATGCCCTTAAAGAGACTGCAGTGTTGTGGTAGCAAATGATAAGAACAGAGATCATTAGAACTCTGGCACCATGGGGGTGGTTGGTAGGGGGCTTACTGGAACACAGGAAATAGATATTTGTGATGATTTCAGGGATTTAGAAGTCTTTTTTGAATGCTGGGAAAGATACAAGAGAAATAGAAGACAACAGCTCAAAAGGGTTGGAATTACAGCCCAAAGGTAAATGGACTCGAATTAAATATCTAGGAACTACACATTGGTTTGAATCTAACTTCTCCTTCTTCCCAACTCCACGGAGGAGAGAAGCGGGTGTTGGCATCAAACCTGTGTGGCCAGAACTCCTGGCCAGTGCTGTAAGATTCAGTTCTGCTAGCCTGAAGGACCAGGTGAGAAGGATAACTCATGCAGCTGCTGTGGTTTGCATAGTACAGTCTACGTTTGCCTTTAATAAATAGACCAATGGGCATGGACATGTAGGTGGCTCTTTTGGGATACTCAATACATTTATTACCCCTCTAGCTTCTTGGGATAGCAGAAACCATCCCCTTGACAGGGGGATGAGCACTTGACCCAAGCATGATCAGTCATAGAACTCCCTTTTCCTAGATGCAGCTACTGTCTCACACGTAACTAGAGTACATCTTTAGAACTGATAAATAGGAATTGGAGAAGAGACATATTCTGACTATGGAGGTTGCTTAACTGAGAGGAAGTGAATCTGAGGCAGTTTCCTTGCCTCAGAAAGAGGCCTGACTGCTGTGTGTGCCCAAGCAGAGACTGGCAGAAGTGGGCGAGGAAGTCCTAGTGCAGTGACCTCCTTACCCTGTCCACAAAACTCCGCTTCCCACCTTTCTGCTTTCAGTACTGTGAGTGACTCTGATGTCCCCTACCAGCTAGGGGAGCCAAGACATCCCATTTTTGTCAGTTGGTTTAAACCAATTTGAAGTATGTAACTTGGTAATTGCAATAGTCCTGATGAATAGGAAAATCACACATACCAAAAAAAGTCACAAAAGAAAGAATCCAAATAGTCAATATATCCAGTATATAAAAAGTTATTCTACCTCTGTAATAACTAAAGAAATAGAAATAAAACAGAAATATCACTAGCTCCCGGGGAAAACTAAAACAAAGCAAAAAGCATAATAATGCCCAGGCTTGGTTAGGACATAGGAAATGAATTCTCACATTCTTACCAAATCCATCAAAATGTGACATGTGCATTCCTTTTAATCTAGCAATTCCTCCTCTCACCACTGAGTCTAAAGAAATAATCATACAAGCTTATAAAGATATACGTACAATAATAATTATTTCAGGCTTGTTTATAATACCAAAAAAATGGAATAAACCTAAATGTCCTTATTTACAGGATGACTTTTTAAAATTACAAAATGGTGATAGAAAGGAATGCTCTTTAGCTGTTATAATGATTATAGCACATTCTTAGGTAGAGATATTTGACAATATCTACACTATGCTATCATGTGATCAAAACAGGATATAGAATGGCAAGGATAGTATGATCTACTTTTTTGATCTAAGATATAGGTATTTATCAGTATGCATGAAAAAATCCAGAAGTTTGGTTATCTTATAAAGACCAGGAATAATGAAGGAAATTTTACATCTCCTGAACTATTTAAATATTTCACAATATTTTTCTATTATTCAAAATTCAAAAACATGCTGCTATTTTCTTTCTGGGGGCATTATGGACTAAATGTTTTTGTCCCCTCATAATTATTATGTTGAACTCTTACCCACTAATGTGATAGCGTTAAGAAGCCAGGCTTGGGGGAGGTAATTAGTAGAGCCCACATGGATGTCCTAATAAAAGTCCCACAAAAGCTTGATTCCTATCTCTACCATGTGGTGACACAATAAGAAGGCACCGCCTATGAACCAGAAAGTGAGCCCTCATCAGACATGGAATCTGCCAGGACCATGATCTTGGCCTTCCAGCCTCCAAAATTATTTATAAACTTCTCAGTCTGGGCCATTTTGTTCTGGCAGTTTGAGCTGATTAATATGGGGCGGGGGGAGGATATAAGAGAATGAATTGGTCTATAGCTTTGAGAATCATCACATTATAGAAGTCATCCTAGTTAGACTTTAGATAAGCCTTCTTTGAGTGAGGAATAGCTAGAGATTGATGGGAAAGATATAGAAGTAATCTGTAAAATGTTCATATGGCCCAAAAGATTGGAGCTAAACTAGAAGAGAGTTAAATCTCCACACGTTTTCCTACTTCTGTGCCAAGCCCGCTACCATATGAAGGAGACCCATAGGCTCAGCTTCTACTGCAGCTGATGGCACTTTTGATTTATTAAATTCAGGGCCATGACTCTGATTTGGGGTATTTCTAGAAAGCCAGTAATATTTGCTGGGCTTCCAGAGAAGTTTTAAGTCACTGCACGTTTTAGGTTGAACCATTTGAAATAGTCACTACTGAACCACTTTGACCTACTGAAATAGCAAATTTAATTGGTTCATCATAACACACCCTAATATAAAAATTTATATGAGATCATGTCTTCAGCAGCCAATCAATCAAGAAGTGACAAGTATTTAGTCTGACTGTATACTCGGCTTGCCAAGTTTGGATGATGCAAAAAAGTTGTGGCTGCACCGTTTGAACTGTGTACTTTCGCTACCATTATTTCAAAGCCTTTAGTAGAGACCCAGTTGAAAGCTCTGTTCCAGCCCTGAGTCTGGCTTCTCTGTCACAGTGCTCATCCCTTACACTGAACAGAATGAGCTCTTAGCATCACTTGTTTTTACTTCCAAGAACATGAGGCATAGTGTAAAAATCACACTGCAGAGATTCCCTAAAGCCTGCTCTGCCAAAATGAGATAGCAAAGCTAAATCCAACAGTGACTTGTATTTTTAGGTGGCCTAAGTTATAAATTGCAAAACAGCAAAGATAATTGAGAATAATATATGAAAAGGCAGAACCAATATAAATCAGAGAAGAAGGATATAACAAGATTTGTCAACTGGATGGATTTTAAGGCAGGTTGGAAGTTGAGTATGTTTGAAAAGGACCAAAGCAGGTGATCAGATACAATACACAGCTGAAAGTGCAGGAAAAACAATCAGGATGAAGCCAATCAGTTCCCTGGCTGCTAATGCAGGGAATCTGGAGGGTTTCATTAAACATAAAATTAAATTTAGATTTATGGCCACTGTTGATTCACTAGATGTAGACTGACATTATCATACCATTATTTTTTTTTTGATTTATATTATTATTATTTTTTTTTTCTTTTTTATTAAATCATATCTGTGTACAATAATTCAGTCATGGGGTACAGTGTACGGCCTTCAGATACAATCAGAGATATTTTCATCAACCTGATTGTGATAGCATTCAAGAGACTTTCTCATTACTTTGTGAGAACAATTTTGATCCGTATTTAGAAGTTTTCTCCATTATTTTTTAATTTCTTGCTTTTGATGCTTTATTAAACAAACTCAAAATAGACTGGAAGCAAAAGTCAGCACTAATTTCCAAGTCATTTTTGCATTTTCTCATAATTATTTCATTCTACACCCATTTATTCTGGGAAAGTGTCACAGAAGTGTACCAAAAGTATAGAACATTTCATGACAATGGAGCTGAGACATGGGGGAAGATCATTTCCTAATACTGATCTATAAATGAGCCAAGTTATTAACATTTTGTTGATTGGTTTGATCAGATTGTATAAAAAAATCAACACATTGTACCCCACATATGCATAAATGTATTCATGATCTATGTGTATATGACTTAATAACAAAAAAAACTTTCCATGACTGATGATGGTAGAAGCAATAGAATTTGTCCAGAGGAAGTAGTACCACGGTGCTTACTCCTTACGAGGTGGCTTCTGGGGAAAGGAAGCTGCATTGAGTCACTAATGGACAAGTTGGGGAACCTGCGTGTAAGTTATCTGAGAGAAACTGTCATCCCCAAATAAACTGGGGTGAACAGGATTCAGCTACTTTCTTCTAGAAGATGCTTCTGAGTCCTGAGTGGGACAAGGCAATGTCCCCTATTCTGCTTTGCTGGGAGCCCTGGCACAAGGGAGATAAGTAGTAGGCTGTAAACGAAGCCTGCTTAAGGTAGAACCCAGCAGACAGCAAATGACTGGGTTTTACCACTTCATAGGAGAGAAAAACAGCAGCTAAAAGAGAACCTAAAATATGGCGAGGCCACGACGTGGTGCTATCTGAAGAAACTGGAGGAAAAGGAGCGATAAGCCCGCCCGAAGGTGCCTGTGCACAGGCTTCGTAGTGGGGGAGTTTCCTTTCCAGAGTCGTCTCCTGGAACACCATCTGCAGCCCAGACCTGGGAGAAATTTCTAGGCACTGCATTCCTGTCCCTGCATGGGGCAAGCTAACTGAGACCCCTCTGACTGAGTCCCATGTGCTCCATTCCCAGCTGCAGATATAAAATGTGCAGGGTCCCCTGATGCTGCGCTTACTGACCTTTTCAGATTTCTCGCACAACCTGGTCCTACCATGCTCACCTGCCCTGTGCCACGTGACTGAACAACCCAGGCTTTGTGGCTTGGCCCCCGCCTGTAGTGTCCACAGATCCCTCTTAGTTCACATGACTTGTAGTCATCACCAGCTCAAGGCCATCTTATCCTTTTGCCACTTACATCCTGTCAAGGAAATTAGTCCATCCTCCACTACTCTGGGGCAGGATGTAGAGGACTGGATACGATGCTTGCAAAGGACAGTTAGTGATTCTTATCACATTAAAAGGAAACACTGAGAACAGGACAGTCTCCTGGCAAACCTACAGACGTTTCCTGACTTGGGGGCAATCCCCCAAGTAACTCGGTGTTCCGGAATGAGATAAGATCGGTCACTCACTAGTAAGCATGTGTTAAATAGTGATGCTTAGCAGTTCTTCATGAGGGTTGTGGGGAAAGAACACATGAGGAGAACACGTGGCAATCTTTGCGCATGAGGCCCTCATCCACACCTGTTTATGTCAATTACCTTAACTCTCCACACCTGTTGTGTATGATCTTAATAAATAGCCATTGCGGAGGGGGTTCGGGGCTACCCTGCAACTAAGGTTAGCCCGCCCCCCACAAGCTTGTACTTCAAATCCGTGTCACACCTGGTTCCTTCCCGCGGGACATAGGGGCCCCGACAGCAGGGGATGGGAAAAGCACACCTTCCCACCTGAGAGTTGGAGTAAAAAGGGTTTGGGTCAAAGGGGTGGATATTGGTATTCTATCTTGACCATTTGCTAATATTGTTCATTTTAAGTAGGAGAGAAATTTCCACTCCTTTCCCAGGCCCCAGCCCCAGCTCAGAAGGCTCTACTATGTCCCAGGGAGTCCCAAGTCACACATCCACAATGGCAGTAGTTATTTCCCACAATAAATGTGGGATACAAAGTGACAGGCTGACTATTAAAGGTGCCCAGGATCATTTTCAGTGGCATATATATGCACATGAGCCTATTTGAGTTCTTGAGCTATCCTATTACATCAAACTCAAGAATTTATGGAATGTTTCAGATGCAGCTAAGGTGAAATCAGTGAGCTTATTTGAAGAATAACAGTGTAGGAAGTACAAAGATATACAGAAGATAAGAAATAGCTGTGCCAAGGACTGGAGGTTAAGATGCCTCCTGCTAGAGGATTTGGTGAGAAGGCATGAAACACTTGCAGCAGCTGGCCTGGATAGTTTTGTCAGCAGCCTGTGCCTGGCTGGGTCATCAAATCCATAGAAATTCCTCTGGCGATGGACATGATACCAGGCTGAAGCACTCCATGACCCAGTGCCAGAATGCAGGATCAAGATGAGCTCAGGTCATGTCTGCCAGCTTTGGACCCAGGCTCAATCTCACCCCTCATGGAATTTGGTAGCTTTACTTTGATCTCAGACATGAAGGGCTGGCAGTTCTCCTTCCCAGTAGCATAGTGATCTTAACCCATCTTTCTAAGGATACCCCACTCCAGATTGCTTCTAGGCATATGGGGCGGTGCCCGTGGCTCAAAGGAGTAGGGTGCCAGCCCCATATGCCAGAGGTGGCAGGTTCAAACCCAGCCCCAGCTAAAAACTGCAAAAAAAAAAAAACAATAAAAAAAAAAACCCTGGGGTGTAGGGGGAAGAACTTCATTTAGTGGCTTAGGGGTAAGTTCCACCACAGACCCCCAAAAGATCAAGGCAGTTTGGGGGTACCAACCTCCATGGGATAAGAGGAGGGAAGTACTTCCATCAGTATTTATAATACTAGAGATCAATGTTTAGAGCAGTGATTTTGCTGTGCACAATGGCTCATGCCTGTAATCCCAGCACTGTGGGAGGCTGAGGTGGGGGGATTGCTTGAACTTGGGAGTTCGAGACTTGTGTAAGGGAGAGTGAGACCCCGACCCATTAAAAAAATGAAAAACCCAGCAGGGCACTGTGGTGAGTGCCTGTAATCCCAGTGGCTTCAGGAGGCTGAGGCGGCAGGATGCCCACAGCTGGAGTCTGAGGTTGCAGTGAGCTATGACACCACTGCACTCTGCTCAGGGCATTAGAGTGGGACTCTTGTCTCAACAACAACAAAAAACTAGGGCAGCGATTTTCAACCTGTGTGCCATGAGAGGCTCTTAGCTGTGTTGTGAAAAGTTTCAAAGATTGTGAATTAAATTATTCTTGAAAGAAGTTCAAAGCACAGTAAGTATATATGTGTGTGTGTGTGTATATATATATAACTTTTTTTTTTTGATCAACATCATTTAAGTGTCCTATGGAAATTTAACTATAGGTTCAAGTGTGCTATGAAATAAAAAAGATTGAAAAACACTGGTTTAGAGTGATCCTCTGAGTAAGGATCTATAGAGTAATGTGTGAAAATATGAGTAGATAAACATTGACATAGATACTTGGAAGTTCTACTTGCTTTTTTCCAGGTTCTGGACTCTTTTCCAAGTATTTGGGGCTTCATGGCTAATAAGTGAGGAGATACTGAATAATAATATCAAATACCTGTATAATTAATATATTTGTTTCCTAGGGCTACTATAACAGATTACCAGAAACTCAGTAGTTTATAATAATAGAAACATATTCCCTCACAGTTCTGGATGCTAGAAGTCCAAAATCAACATGTCATCTGGACATGTGATCAGGGTCCTTCAGAGAAATAGAACCAAGAGGATGTGGGGAGAGGGAGCATGAGAAAGACAAAGAGAAAGAGATTTTAAGGGATTGGCTTGAGATTTTAAGGAATTGGCTTATGTAATAGTAGAGGCTTGAAAAATCCAAAATCTGAGGTACTAGGCTGGCAGGCTAGAGACTGTGAAGAGTTGCAGTTCAAGGTCAAAGACATACTGACTACTTGTTCAGAGGTTTTTCTATTAAAACCTTCAACTAATGGATAAGGCCCACCTATATTATGGAGGGCAATCTTCTTTTCTGAAAACCTACAGATTTAAATGTTAATCTCACTGAAAAAACACCTCCTCAGAAACATCTAGAAAAATATTTGTCCCACTGTCTGGACCCAGCCAAATGGACACACAAAGTTAATCATTAGACATAAACATATCTTTGGGGAGCCATTATCAGCCTCCCACGGTAAGTTAACAGATTCTAGGCAGTGTTATAAGATTTTACATACATGTAGGTCGCTATAGAAGTTTTGAGTCAGACTGTATTGTGGTCCATTATTTTACTTCCAAGAAACACAATCAACAGTATCCTGATTCACCTGTGCAGGTTTCAACTTGCTCAGTTGATTGTTGTTACCAGGAGGGCTTCATTTTTAACTCATTTAATATTCACAACATCTTTGGCAGTAGAATTATTATCATCCCTATTTTATAAATTAGGATGCTGAAACAGAAAAGATATAGAAGCAGGATTTGAACCAAGCAGTCTGGCTGTATCCAACTAAGTTTGGAATAAAGAATCATATTTCTGATAAATCTTCATCTTTATTGTGTTGTGAACCTTTAAATTACATTCACGTTTGATATTCTGCCTAGGAGTTTTTTACTTACTAATTCATTATATGAGAGTAATAACTACTGTAAGGGTGGGTAGTTTCTGTGATAATTTCTCCTTTCCCTTCTTTCTCTTCCTCCTACAATGGTGATTACCTTGAACCCTGATTTGACTTTGTACAGCTACCTCTGATGGTGGCCTCATTTGGCATTTGATAAATATTCATTCAGTGCCTGTCTCATGATGAGATCTGTTCCAGATGTTAAGGGTAAAGGGAAGAACTCTGAGCTCTATTTCAATTCTTGCAGCTTCCTCCATAACCCTCATGTTCTACCATTATGGTCCCCTGAGCAAACACTGGAAACTGGCTCAGAGTAGCTGAAAGGAAGTCTGTCCTCTGAGTGTGTTTCAAGGCTTCCCTGAAGGTATTGAGGAGATAGTTTGAATATATATCGATCTTGGGAGAAGAAAGCAAATTTGTTAAAGCAGATACAATCTTCTAAGCTATTCCTTAGCTCAAAACCTGGGTGTAGCCCAGAAATCCCTCACATCAAAGGATGAGCCAGATGTAAATAAAGACCCAGAGAGGGCTTATGCAGCTTTATGTTGCTTCTTACTCCCAGGCTTTCAGCAGAACAAAGAGAATATTCACCTTCTTAAACTGAACTGTGTAAAACCAAAGAGATTTTGTATCTATTTCCCTTTTCCTAAACACTTCACATGGCTATTTCAGAAGATTGATATTTTAATGGCTAAGTATTTTTGTGTTTTCTATTATGATTTAAGTTCAATGATAATCCTTTTTTATTTCAATAGGACTTCAGTCTTCAAAGTGCATTCACACATGTGATCTGGTTCAGCCTCCCAACATCCCTGCTGGATAGGTAGGGCGGGAATATCGCCTCCTTTTATAGACCAAAAAGCTGAGACTCTGAGGTGTCTAGTCCCCAGAGACATGCACGTGACTAGTTAGGCCTTTCCCCTTTGGTTTTTAGATGTCCCCGTGTGAAGTGAGCACAGTATTTATTTTTTAATTTTTCTTTTTTATTAAATCATAGCTGTGTACATTAATGCAATCATGGGGTACAATGTGCTGGTTTCATATACAATCTGAAATATTTTTATCAAACTGGTTAACATAGCATTCATGGCATTTTCTTAGTTATTGTGTTAAGACTTTTATATGCTGCATTTAGTAAGATTCATCTGTACCCTTCTAAGATGCACCGTAGGTGTGGTCCCACCAGTTACCCTTCCTCTACCCATCTTCCCCCTTTCCCTCCCCGTCCCTGCCCCTTTCCCCATATTCTTGTGCTATAATTGGGTTATAGCCTTCATATGAAAGCTATAAATTAGTTTCATAGTTGGGCTGAGTACATTGGATACTTTTTCTTCCATTCTTGAGAAACTTTGCTAAGAAGACTATGTTCCAGCTCCATCCGTGTAAACATGAAAGAGGTAAAGTCTCCATCTTTCTTTAAGGCTGCATGATATTCCATGGTGTACATATACCACAATTTATTAATCCATGCGTTGGTCGATGGACATTTGGGCTTCTTCCATGACTTAGCAATTATGAATTGGGCTGCAATAAACATTCTGGTACAAATATCTTTGTTATAATGTGATTTATTTTTAGATCTCTAGGTATTCTCCAAACAATAATGAACTATTCATTCAGTTAATTCTGCACCTTATGCTAACTTCCTACTTACTCAGAAGACCAGAAAGCTTGAGTCCTTTCCCTGGAGAGTCTGATTCAGTCACACAGGGCTCTGTCTTGTGGAATGCAGTTTTCTTTTCCTCTTTTTTTTTTTTGAGACAGAGTCTTACTATGTCACTCTCAGTGGAGTGACTTGGTGTCACAGCTCACAGCAACCTCCTTGGGCTTAAGCGATTCTCTTGCCTCAGACTCCCAAGTAGCTGGGACTACAGGTTCCCACCCCAACGCCCAGCTGTTTTTTTGGCTGCAGTTGTCATTGATGTTTGGCAGGCCTGGGCTGGGTTTGAACCCCCTAGCTCCCGTGTATGTGGCTATCGCCCTAGCTGCTGAGCTACGGGCTCCAAGCCTGGAATGCAGTTTTCAATAAGTGCCCCAAGTGACTGTGACAGCCAACCACAGTGTGGAATCCTAAAGTCTTTCTCCTTCAGTATCTTGGTTACCCCTTCCCCCCAGGTCATGCAGGAAGCACAGTGACCTAGCTTTTGAGATTAATCTCAATAATGACAAAATCAATATGTTACCTCTTCTACTTCACATTTGCATTTTAAGGTAGACTCCAACCTACCTCAAAATAGGTAAAATAGAACATCAGTTCTCTTTTGAGAACTTCTCCTAGAATTATGTAGGAATCCAAGCAGGGTGGTTCACAGTCCAAAAGGTTCAGCCCACTTCCCAAGGCCAGCTGGGAGAAGAGCAGATGGTGGACTCTCTCCCTGGCTGGGTGTGCGTCCAGCAGGCGCAGAGTGGATGGCGGAATCTCTCCTTGGCCAGCTGTGTATCCAGCAGGCGCACACCTGATGGTCGCTGCAGTTGTGCTCTCTGTGGCCAGAGCCTTGCCTAGGGCCAAGCTGCCGACTTCGGCTTTCTGGCGAGAGCTCCATTTTCCATGTTTGCCAAACATCACTGATCCTGACGCCTTCTAGACTACTTATTTCCTGGGGGGTAGGGGTCAGAATTGATCCTCTTCCCAAAGTCTAAGATCCTCACGGTTCGCCTGCCGGCTCAGACTACCCTTTCCTTTTGGTGAGTTGGTCTAGTTTTCAAACTTTAACTTGCTATTAAAATCCCCTGAGTCCTTCTCACCTCTGTTCCTTCATGAGAGGGACCCATTTCCAATTCTCTTTGGAAGTACTCTAAACTTTCTCTTTGTTCTTTCTAAATGAAATTGCTCTTTGTTACCCTGAAAATAAAATCATCTGAAGGACTTACTAAATCCCAGTTGCTCCGCCCCAACCCCTGAGTTTCCTACTCAGTAGGTGCTATGGGCTGAATATTCTGCACCCCCCAATTCCCAAATCCATACATTGAAGTCCTAACTCCCAGTACCTTGGAATGTGACTGTGTTTGGAGATAGGGCCTTCAAAGAGGTAATCAAGGTTTAGTGGGGTCATAAGGGGGTGTCCTAACCCCAATATAGCTGACGTCCTTGCGAGAAGTGGAGACACCAAGGACATTGGGCCCACAGGCAAAGCCATGTGAGGACAGGGCAGCCAGACTGCAAGCCGAGGGAGAGGCCTCGGGAGACACCAAATTTTCTGGCATCTCCATCTTGCACTTTCAGCTTCCATATCTGAGACAATATGTTCCTGCCGTTGCAGCCACTCAGTCTGTGGTATTTTGTTACGCAATCTTAGCAGACTGATGCAGTGGGCTTGGGGCAGGCTGAAGACTTTACCTTTCTGATGAGTTCCCAGATAATGCTGATGTTGCTGGTCTGGGGAATCTTTGTGAGGCCCACTTGGTTTCGTCCCCAAACCCTTGAAGATCAGGGATTAAAGCTCAGTGCCTGTAGCTCAAGCAGCTAAGGGGCCAGCCACGCACACTGGAGCTGGCAGGTTCAAACCCGCCCAGGCCTGCCAAACAATGACAACTACAGACAAAAAATAGCCGGGTGTTGTGGCACATGCCTGTAGTCCCAGCTACTTGGGAGGCTGAGGCAAAAGAATCGCTTAAGCCCAAGAGTTTGAGGTTGCTGTGAGCTGTGATGCCACAGCACTCTACTGAGGGAGACATAGTGAGAGACTCTGTCTCAAAAACAAGAGCAGGGATTAAGATTTCTTTCTAGGGATCCTTATGCTGAACCCCCTGAAGTTGAAAAGGCTCCATTATGCCCAGGGCCGTGGCAGTCACCTTTGTTTGCTAACTGAGGGGCACATTTGAGAATCACTCCTTGTTTCTACAGACACAGAGATATTCTGGAAGTGAATTTTCTTGTGTTTTGTCTTTAAAGTTGTATCTTCCAGAAGCTACTTTATATTAAAATGCGGGATGACAGAACTGAGATACAAAAAAAGACAGGAATAAATCTCAATAATCTGACAGTCAGTACAACTCAGTGTAATTCAACAAACTGCACTGAATTGCTAGCAGATAATAACAGTGGAATCAGTGTGCCACCTCTTCCACTTTACATTTGCATTTAAAAGCAGACTCCAATGTGTTAAAATAGAGAAAATTTTATGAATCATAAGAATTACATACTGTCTTTGTTAAAAATAGAGTCCTGAGCTTCGTTCCTGAAGATTTTGATTCAGTAGACTAAGTGAACGCAGAAACTCTTTTTAGAAAAGGTATTTGGAGATTCTGAAGCTGGCTGGCTAAATAATACTATTTGAGAAACATTGATTTTGAGGAATGAGTGATGTAGGAATATTAAAGATTGGCACCTGGGCAAATGAGGGGAGATTTGCAGAGTAGAATGTGGGTGACTGATGACTTTGGTTCATCTTGAAAAACTATAATAAACTAACTAATACGCACTAGTACTTCTCATCCTGAGTCGAGTGGTATGAAATTAGCTCCTTCTTAAGTTTCTGAATGATCTCCCTGATTCCCTCCTTATTCTGACTTGCTCAGTTTCTCTACAAAATCCAAGCTCTGAAAGAAGAATAAAGAAAAGCTTACTGCTGAAAGTGCAAAAGATAAAAGTGCTAATGAATTTTTAGTTTAGAGCAGTGCAAGGGTCAATGAAGTCACAGGAAGAACAGTAGACTAGGAATCTGGGGAATTCAGAGTCTGGGAGGGTTGTATCTCAATTCTGCCCATGGCTATCTAGAGGACTGGGGTAACTTTAAGAACTAAGTTTCCTGGCTGGCTCCTGTGGCTCATCTAGTAGGGCACCGGCCCCATATACCCAAGGTGGCGGGCTCAAACACGGCAAAACTGCAGCCGAACTGCAAAACAGAAAAATAGCCGGGTGTTGTGGCGGGCGCCTGTAGTCCCAGCTACTCAGGAGGCTGAGGCAAGAGAATCACCTAAGCCCAGGAGTTGGAGGTTGCTGTAAGCTGTGTGACACCACGGCCATAAAGTGAGACTCTGTCTCTACAAAAAAAAAAAAAAAGAACTAAGTTTCCTGTTTGTATAAAGATGGCATTAGATTAGATGGTCTTTAAGGTCCCATCTAGTTCTGATATTTTATAATTTATCCAATAGATGTTAATGAAATCTTAAGGAGTGGTGAGATATCTAGTATTTTTAATCCTTTCTTACACCAATGAATGATAAATGATAATTACTAATAATAATTATAATACATATTGGGATTTGAAAAGGGGAACCTAGTAAATATGTTCATAGTACTTCTCTTTTCCATCAGGCTTCAAAACCTGTTGAAGAACAAAATAAATGAGAAAAACAGAAGGGTAAGTGATTTTTAATGTCACCCACGTTAGAAGAACATGAATTACCTACCACACTGTGAAGCTCTAAGCCTCACCCACTCAT
Source organism: Perodicticus potto (assembly GCA_963574655.1). Lineage (NCBI taxonomy): Eukaryota > Metazoa > Chordata > Mammalia > Primates > Lorisidae > Perodicticus > Perodicticus potto. The sequence continues at coordinate 13,652 of CAUYRH010137876.1, forward strand.
CATGACGATGCTGAATTGGGACAGGCCTCCCCAGGTAAGATTTAGGGTATAAAAGAGCAGAACATATCCTTGTAAGCCTAGACTTCAACCTTGATAATTATCACAGTGGCCATGTTCTTTGGGCATATGTTCATTCAATTTTTAAGGGAAGAAATATTTCCCTTGCTTTTTTGATTCCTGATCTCAGCCCATCCTGCTAGGCCCACAGGTGCTTCAGAATCATGTGGTATGTTTCTGGTCCCACATAGCTATAGTGATCTTTGGCCTCTCACAAATATGAAACTGTTACATTACTTTATTAAAATCAGAGTTATTGCGCTGAACAAGCACAGAACACATTGTTTCTCAGCATTTGCACTTCTTTCTAGTTAAATACTAGGATTTTAGAGTTGGGGAGGCCTATTTTCCTTTAAAGCTACCAAAACTTTTGAATTTTGAAATTATACTTAAAAAATTATGAAAGTAAAATTCATATTCAACTCATATTCACACATACAAAATGCTAGTAATGACAGATGCCTCTGCTTGCAGTTAACAGATTTATCCTAAATCTGGATGCAATGAACTCTTTATTTCCTTAAATAGGCAGATCTTTGGCTGGATTTGGTGGAATATTTTTCTCTTGAAAGTTAAAAAAATAATTTTAGCTTACATTTCAATTATGTGAAATGATAGAAATTGAATTTTTCATCATATTTGTTTCGATATTATTTCCATATAATATTCTCTAGTATTTAGCACAAGGCTGGTGGGCCCATTTACTTGGTTATTCTTTCATTAATCTTGCCTTGGTTCTGCAAAAAATGTAATGTTTTAATATTTGGACCACTAAATATCTAGAGAATTTCAGGTTTCAAAACATTCAGAGGTGGGTTAATTAGCTTAGTCATCACACAGAAGAGAATAAGAGATTTTGATTTTTATCTCTGACTATATGCCTATCAATATATGATGCTAGACAATTTTTACATGAATTGAAGATCATAAGAGTGGGCAAAATGCAGAAAACTTATATTACTGTCTAGAAAACATGAGACCTTCAGCACATTCACACATCTTACGTGTTCTAATAAGTGTAATTTTGGCATAAAAATTACATAAAATTTTGGCATAAATTTTGAGAGAAATGTTGGAAATAACTGACATTATCTTTTCTAATCTATATTATGCTTTTGCTCCACATTAAATCACACAAGGGCACTCTTTCATATAAGGGGCTCAGTAAGTCCTGGATTATTATCCTTGGTAATGATGTTTGTCCCCAGGAATCGCCATTTCTCCCCCCACCTGTTTTCCCGTAAGTCTTTACTCAAAGTCTTAATTTTTAAATATTTCTGTATCGTTTTCTTAGTGATATACCGTATTTCACATCCACTTCAGTTCTTACTTTTAACAATTATAGTTTAACTGAGTCAAGTCAGTTTTTTGCTTAAACCTACTTACTTGATATTCTAACATATACTTTCCTGACCGTTTGACATAAACTGTTAAATAAATCCATTCTTTTTGATGAAATTAATACAGGAAAAGGAATAACTTATTCATTTACTGGACAGGTAGTTGTTAAGTACCTGCTCTGTACAATGCATTGTTTTAGCTGCCATGGAAACCACAAGGATGTGGTCTCTGACTTTTCAACCTCTTTTATCTCACTTGAACCTATAGTTAAACTTTAGTGACACGCTTAAAAGTTAGTCGATCAAAAAAAAAAAAAAGAATATCCTTTCCAGGCTTTGAACTTCTTTCAAAATAACTTAATGATTTTTCAATATTTTCCCAGCATACCTAAGACCCTCTCATGGCAAACTGGTTGAACATTTTTGCTCTGAAAGGTCAGGGAGCAGGTCTGGTACCATGTCTCAGCTGGATCCTCTATATTTGCCACAATACTTTGCACACAGCAGGCATTTATGAAGTACTGAATGAAAGAATATCTGCTATGTTTTAATTTAATCGATCATATAGTGTTTTCAACCAAACATTTTTGATTGAAAAATGCAGGCAGGACTCAGCCCCTGTAACTCAACGGCTAGGGCACCAGCCACGTACACCAGAGCTGGCAGGTTCAAACCCAGCCTGGGCCTGCCAAACAGCAATGACAACTACAGCCAAAAAATAGCTGGGCATTGTGGCAGGGGCCTATAATCCCACTACTTGGGAGGCTGAGACAAGAGAATCACTTAAGCCCAAGAGTTTGAGGTTGCTGTGAGCTGTGAAGTCACAGCACTTGATCAGGTAACATAGTGAAACTCTTCCTCAAAAAAAAAAAAAAAAAAAAAAATGCAGGCAGAATGGGGACTGAAGACCCCATTCGTGACAAGGGAAAACACCACCAGAAAAAAGTGGAAAATAAAAAAGTAAGCTAAGCGAGCTGAACCAAAGGAAAGTCAGCTAGCTTACCTTTAAACCAGCCACTGCCAAATTTATCTAAGCAAGTTTCCTGCTTTTCCTAGAAGATTTGCCTGTTGGGGATACAGCTTGCAATCACCCCTGCTGGGTCTATAAGCACTCTGAAGGAATAATGGCCATAGAGGATGCTGTGTGCAAGGCCTAGCAAGAAACATTAAGTACGCCGTGTCCTGCCTAGTTAATGCTGAAAGCAAATACCCATAATGGAGATTTGTACTTGGCTGGGGCAGAGATAGGAACAGCTCAAGCCCTGAAATATGGGTAGGAAGTCTTATATTCCTCATCACAGAGGAAGACCCTCTCTGGTGGTGATGAGAGGAAATTCTTCTTTCTCACCAATTCTTTAGAGCAGATTGATGCCAGTGGCATTTCACTGCATAGTGAACTAGCCAGAACTAGGAGATTAACACTCCCCTAGGAATGTGTGCCTGTGACCTTAGACAGGAGGCTGCCCACACACAAGGCTCGGGTTCCGCATATCTCTTTGCTCAGATCCTTAAGGTTAATGATCATAGAAACAATAGAAGCTGATATGCTCACTCAAAGAAACTGCTGGCATCTTTGTTCCCTTCCTCAGCTTACCCTCTGAGCTAATCGGCAAACAGCCTTCAAGAAAAGCTGAGTGGAAGTGACATTTGGGGTCACCTGCTGGAACCCCACAAACAGGCAGTAGTTCCCTGTGCTTCCACCTTTGAAAATTCTATTCTATGTGTCTCGTCTGCTTATCTCTGGTCATTTCTTTTTTTTTTTTTTTTTTTGAGACAGAGCCTCAAGCTGTTACCCTGGATAGAGAGCTATGGCATCATAGCTCACAGCAACTTCCAATTCCTGGGCTCAAGAGATTCTCTTGCCTCTGCCTCCCAAGTAGCTGGGACTATAGGTGCCTGCCACAATGCCCAGCCATTTTTTGGTTGCAGCCGTCATTGTTGTTTGGTGGGCCCAGGCTGGAATCGAACCCGCCAGCTCAGGTGTACGTGGCTGGCTCCTTAGCCCGTTGAGCCACAGGTGCCAAACCTATCTCTCATCATTTCTAACTTTACATTTCTTCACTCAACTGATGCCAGAACTACAGGTCTTAATGGACCCTGCCCCTGGGGTGGAACTCCAGCAAAATAACTTTTCTTATTGTCATTTATATTGATATCCCCACTGCATTTTAGAGAAAAAATGTTAACCATAATCACTAATTGGTTTGAATACAGCTTTGTTCATAAGCAAAGACAGCAAGTCTATATTGCAAAAAAACCCCAAAAAACAAAAAACAACAATTTATAGTCTCTAACATCATTAACAACTTAATGGCAATATTCTGAAGCAATATTCATTTCTGAAGATGACTTCAGTTCCTCATTAATTAGTTACTTTTAAAACTCTCCATCTTCGGGTCGTGCCTGTGGCTCAAAGGAGTAGGGCACTGGCCCCATATGCCAGAGGTGGTGGGTTCAAACCCAGCTCTGGCCAAAAACTACCAAAAAACCCCAAAACTCTCCATCTTCATATAAACAACAAAGTAATGGGATCAACACATAGAGATTTCTTATATGTGGTATTCAGAAAGAATCAGGAGAAATCGGTGCATCTTAGTAGGGTACTGGTGAAACTTATTAAATATAGAGTATCAATGTCTTTATATAGTGATTAAGAAAATGCTATGAGGGCTATCTCTCACAGTACAGTCAAAATGTTTCTGATTGTATATGAAGCACATTCTGCCCTATGATTGCACCAATGTACACAATTAACAACTTTAGGCATCTTTCTTTTGGGTTTCCATGGTTTAGGTGCATCCAAAATTTCTTCATAGTCTGTACTCATTCCCTTTGCCCAGTGACCAACTGTGACCATTGGATCTGAAATCTGACTTTCAGGGCAATCTTTCTTTAAGTGTTTCACAGAGCCGCAAAGTTTGCAAGCATCCTGGGATTATCAGGACAAGGTGTAAACAGGTGTCCCATTTCCCCACAAACAAAACATTTTGCAAAAAGAAATTCACCAACAGCTGGGTCTACTTTAGCCTTACACTTGGTTATTTCATGCTCTATGGACCCACACTGGTAACATATTCCAGTATCCATATCTTGATTTTCAAGGGTGGCTGGGCAATCTGCAATTCCATGACCAGGTTTTCTACAATGGAAACATACCATTGCATTTTTCTTTGCTGCTTGTCTTTTTTTTTTTGAGACAGAGCCTCAAGCTGTTACCCTGGATAGAGTGCTGTGGCATCACAGCTCACAGCAACCTCCAATTCCTGGGCTCAAATGAGTCTCTTGCCTCCGCCTTCTAAGTAGCTGGGACTACAGGTGCCCACCACAACACCCGGTCATTGTTTTTGGCAGGCCTGGGCTGGATTTGAACCCGCCAGCTCAGGTGTACGTGGCTGGTGCCTTAGCTCATTGAGCCACAGGCGCCGAGCCTCAAAAAATTTAAGTACATATAGCAATACATATCATACACAGGATAAAGAGAATGAATAGTTGTAAGTAAAGAATGGTAAAGGCAGTTGGTTATAAATTTAGTATATAAAAAGCATGCCACAAGATTCTTTTTTGAAACAACATTAACAATGATTTTATTTTATTTTTTCATTCAACAAATTCTTTATTTCTTTATTTTTATTTCAGTAGATTTACAGGGTATAAATATTGTTGTTACATGGATAAATCGTATATAGTTGAAGTCAGAGCTTTCAGAGTAGCCATCACCAGAATTCTACCTGATAGGTAGAATTTATACTACATCTCCCTCTCAACTTCCTCCTCAATTATTTAGTTTTTAATGTCCATTACACCACTTTATGACTATATATGTATATCCCAAATTCAGCTCCAACTTGTCAGCTCCAACTTGTCATGTGATATTAGTTTTTCCATTCCTGAGTAACTTCACTTATGATAATAATCTCTAGTTTCATTCAAGTTGCTGCAAAAGGTACGATTTCATTCCTTTTTATTTAAGGAATTCCTGACTGGTATTCTGTGTTCTACAAGTTCTGACAATTAAGTTCACCAACTTGCTACTGTGCTTACGTTGGCAACACTATTCACACAACTTCATAACGTTTCATAACTTTGGTATATCAGTGTCTCACGCCTGTGTTCATGTCGACTTGTGACGATGTCTTACTGAGCTGTGTTCATTGTTGTTGAGCATGTTTTTGTGTGCTGTTATAATGACAGCTCTGATAGTTATTCCAGAAAGAATTCCAAAATCTCTTTGAAGGGCGAACTAGGTGCTGGCATCATGAACAGCTACCTCAGGGGAGTACTTCAAAGGTGACTGCAGTGATATTCAGGAATGAGGTATGCAGCACTTTTTCTGGGATGAGTTTGCAAACTTAATTGTCAGGCCTTCATATATACGAGTATGTATTTTTTATCCATTCATCAATTAATGGGCACTTAGGTTGATTCCACATATTTGCAATTATGAATTATGCTGCAATAAACATTTGAGTGCAGGTGTCTTTTTTTGTAAAAGGACTTCTGGTCCTTTGGGTAGATACCTAGTTGTGTGATTACTAAAGGGTAGGTCTGCTTTTAGTTCTTTGAGGAATCTCCATAGTGTTTGCCATAGAGGTTCCCATAGAGGTTGTACTAGCTTACGTTTCCACCAACAGTGTGTAAGTGTTCCTTTTTCACTGCATCTTTGCCAATGTCTATTGTTTATTGACTTAATAATATCATTCTGATGGGGTAAGGTGGCATATCAGTGTGATTTTAATTTGCATTTCTCTGATGATTAGTAAAGTTGAGCATTTTTTCATGTCTGTGGGCCATCTTTTGAAAAATGTCTGTTCATGCCTTTTTCTCACTTTTCAATGGGGCTATTTGTTTATTTCTTCCTGATTTGTTTGAGTTCTTTGTAGATTCTGGATATTAGTTCTTTGTTGGATATAGTTTGTAAATATTTTCTGACATTCTGTAGGTTATCTATTCTGTTGATTATTTCCTTTGCTGTGAAGAAGTTTTCTAGTTTAATTATGTCCCATTTATTAATTTTTATTATTGCTGTCTTTACTTTTTGGGTTATTAGTCATAAATTCTTTTCCTAGGCCAATGTCCAGAAGAGTTTTTTTTGTGTGTTTTCTTCTAGAATTTTTATGTTTGCACGCCTTACATTTAAGTCTTTAATCCAGCTTGAGTTACTTTTTTAATATAATGAAAGGCAGGGATCTTATTTCACTCTTTTGCATGTGGCCATCTAGTTTTCCCAGTACCATTTATTGTGTAGAATGTCTTTTTCTCCAGTGTGTGCTTCTGTCTGCTTTGTTGAAATCAGATGATAGTAGCTATATGGTTTCATTTATGGCTTTTCTATTCGGTTCCAATGGTCTATGTGTCTGTCTTTATACCCATATCATTCTGTTTTTGTTACTATCTCTTGTAGTGTAATTTGGAGGTAAGTAATGTGATGTCTCCAGATTTATTTTTTTGCTTAGGATTGTTTGACTATTCAAGTTCTTTTTGGTTCCTTATGAAGTATAGAATTGTTTCACCTAGATCTGTGAAAATGACATTGGTATTGTGATGAGACTTGCATTGAATTTTTGTAAATCATTTTAGATAGTATTGATTTTTCCAATCCATGAAATCGGAATATTTTTCTATTTGTTTGTGTTATCTATCTTTCTTTTTAAATCAGTATTTCATAGTTCTCCTTGTAAACTTCTTTCACCTCTTTGGCTAAGTATATTCTTAGATATTTTATTTTCTTTGATGCTATTGTAAATGGTATCGAGATCTTTATTTGATTCTCAAATTGACCATTATTAGTATATAGAAATAGTACTTATTTATGAACATTCATATTGTAATCTGAGACTTTCCTAAATTTATTTATCAACTCTAGGAGTCTTCTGGTAGAGTCTTTAGGATTCCCTAGATGTAAGACCATGTCATACACAAAATGTGATAGGTTGGTTTCCTCTTTTCTAATTTGGATGCCCTTTATTTCCTTTTTTTTTTTTTTTTCCTTTTGAGACAAAGTCTCTCTCTGTTGGTGGCGAAGTGTTGCAGCTCACAGCAACTTCAAACTCCTGGGCTTAAGTGATCCTCTTGCCTCAGCCTCTTGAAAGCTGGGACTACAAGCATCTGCCACAAAACCTGGCTTGATTTTCTACTTTTAGTAGAGACTGTGTCTTGCTCTTGCTGAGGTTGGTCTTCAACTTTTGAGCTCAAAAACCCACTTACCTTGGCCTCCCAGAGTGCTAGGATTACAGGTGTGAGCCGCCAGGCCTGCCTGGATGCCCTTTATTTCTTTCCCTGGGCCTGACTGTTCTGAATAGGACTTCTAGTACTATGTTAAATTGAAGTGGTGACAGTGGATCCTTGTGATATTTCAATTCTTAGGAGAAGTACTTTGACTTTCCCTCATTCTGTATATTGTTGTGGGTTTGTCCTATGTTGTTTTTATTATTTTGAGGTATGTTCCTTCTATGCCTAATTTATTGAGTGTATTAATCACAATGGGGTGCTAGGTTTTTTTGAATGTGTTTTCTGCATCTATTGAGATAATAATTTGGCTTTTTTAAACAATTATTTTTATGTGGTGAATCGCATTTGCTGATTTGTGTATGTTGAACACCTCTGGGATGCAACTCATTTGATCATGGTGAATTATCTTTTTGATGGGTATTGGATTTTATTTGATGATATTTTGTTAAGAATTTTTGAAGCAGGTGGCTCCTGTGGCTCATCGAGTAAGGCACTGGCCCCATATACCAAAGGTGGTGGGTTCAAACCCAGCCTCGGCCGAACTGCAAAACAGAAAAATAGCCAGGCGTTGTGGCGGGCGCCTGTAGTCCCAGCTACTCGGGAGACTGAGGCAAGAGAATCGCCTAAGCCCAGGAGTTTGAGGTTGCTGTGAGCTGTGTGACACCAGAGTACTCTACCGAGGGCGGTAAAGCGAGACTCTGTCTCTACAAAAAAAAAAAAAAGAATTTTTGAATCTATGTTTCTGAAGGATATTGATCTGTTTTTGTTATCATTGTGATACTGGCTTCACAGAATCAGTTTGGGTAGATTCCCTCCTTCTCAGTGGTATGGATAACTTTTAGTAAGATTAGTGCTAGTTATTTGTAATTCTGGTTAAATTCAGGTGGGAATCTAACTTTTGTGAACTTAAAAAAATTTTGGGGGGTGGGAAAATATCTATTACTGTTAAATTTTACCACTCTTTATTGAACTGTTTAGGATTACTATTTCTTCCTGATTCAAGCTAAGAAGGTTATGACACAGTGGGGCATGGGGGAGGGGGAGAGCAGACAGAGAGAGAAGGAGGGAGGGGGTGAGAGAAAGAAAACAAAAAAAGAAGAAAATAGTGACTAATTCTTACATAAACTGGATTCAATTTTAACCAAAGTACATTACTTAAACATTAATTTTTAATGCAACTTGTTAATATATTGTTTAGGATATTGCATCCTCATTTATAAGTGAAATAGGTTTGTAATTTCCCTTTATAACA
>CAUYRH010137886.1:0-11447 GCA_963574655.1 Perodicticus potto
CCCGGCTATTTTTTGGTTGCAGCCGTCATTGTTGTATGGCGGGCCCGGGGGCTGGATATGAACCCGCCAGCTCAGGTGTACGTGGCTGGCGCCTTAGCCTGTTGAGCCACAGGCACTGAGCCCCGTTTATCTTTAAAGTGCAGGTGGGTGGTTAATTTATCAAATCATAATGTGAGTTTATAGTGAAGATCATCTCTTGTTAATGAATTTGCATTTAATCTGATATTAAATCAGTAGCTTCCAGGGATTCACCACATGTCACTGTACAAACTGAAAAGCCTTTTTTAAAGACTTTTGTTCCTAAGAAATAGACATCTGCCAGCATGTAGAGAATGATGCAATCTCATTGCTTTCCAGTATGAAATTTACATTTATTGACTATGAGATCAGCATCTTTTAAAACAAGTTTTAAAATATTACACATTTCTAAATCTATATCAATGATTTTTATCAGCTGGGTGTGATGACTTAAACCTGTAATCCTAGCACTCGGGGAGGCAAAGGTGGGGGGATCGCTTGAACTCAGGAGTTCAAGACCAACCTGAGCAAGAGCGAGACCCCGACACCATTCAATGAGGACAGCAACTTCCAATTATCACTTATCTAACAAACTCTTCCATCTGTTGTGTGTCAGGCTGTTTGTGAACAGATAAAACAGATAAATGCTACCCATATGCTCCAAGTCTCAGGGGAGAGCAATACAGATTTAAATAATAAAATAATGCCACACAGTAGGAAAGGCTACAAGAGGAAAACAAAAGATTACTTCCTGGGGAGGGGGAGATTACTTCCAGGTAAGAGCACCAGGGGAAGAAGTTTTTTTTAGGAAAAAGCATCATTTGAGCCAAACCTTGGGTATAAGCAGAAAATGAAAAAGGTCAGTAAGATAAAAAGATGTGTGAATTTGGGGTCTGGTGAGTTGGCTCACACCTATGATCCTAGCACTGTAAGAGACAGGAGGATCAACTGAGGTCAAGAGTTCAAGGCCAGCCTGGACAAGGGGGAGACCCAACATCTCAAAAAAAAAAAAAAAAAAAAAAGCCAGGAATTTTAAAAAAGACACCCAATTGATAAAGTAATTTAAAGTTTGGGGGAAATTTTCAGAAGTCTTTTGATATTTATCTGGAAGATGAGCAAAAATTTAAAAACTGAACATATACTTTAATGTGTCAGCAAAAGTGTACAGAAGAATGAGGATACATCCTACTCTACATCCTATGATAGTCTAACACCATGAACTTCATTACAAAAATACTTCTTACTGAAGGAGTATTCGATGGATCTTTGCATGAGGGAGGCCCAACTCCTATGAAAGCAGGACTGGGGGTCGTGTGACCTCAACTGTGCTCAATCATCTCGCCTTCTCCTTCCTTCTCATCAAAGTTCACTGGCTGATAAATAACAATACAAATAAATAACTCACCTTGACCAGAAGCCAAAGGATTTAAAGGTCTTTTAATTGTCTGTGGCCTAGAAAAAAAAAACAATCATGTTATAATTGTTTAAGTGACATTATCTCAGAAAGTTGCTTAAGGACTACATCTGAAATTCATTTATGTCTTAGGATCATAAAAGATTCAGTTTTCTCTAATTGCTGTAAGGGAGGGTGGCTGTTATTTGTCTCAGCCATAATAGTTCCTCATCTTTTCCATTGCAGCAGCCAGCAGGTCATTTCCCAATCAGGTAATGGTCATTACCCAATTGGTCATTTCCCAAACAAAGGAAGAACTGTCAGTCAAGCTCTACCCCTGGAGTCATGGGTAGGTTTGTGTATGTATCGTAGCTACACATCTGCGTATGCGTGTGTTTGTGGGGCACAAAATGTTCCCCTCATTGAAAGACAAATAAGCAAAAAATATCAATACTCAATACAAGCATCAAATTGAAAAGTGGACAAACTGTGTGGGTAGATTATTCCCCTTCAGGTGACCTTAGATGCCTTTTGCTTTCCGGCCTAGTCTGTGATGACTTAAATTAAAGATTCTCTTTTTTTGAAAAAAATAGTTTTCTTGAGAGCTGATGTCACTAAATTGCCTTTAAATCCCAGAATAAACATGCATTAGTATTACTTGTAAAATGGAGCGATTGCTTGAATGTCCATAATTTAAAGTTTAAAAATGTGCATAACTGGAGACATTTTGAGAACAGAATATGTAAGCTATATTCTAACATACTCAATATAATTAACTTAGTGCCTCAGACAATGTTTATAGTGTTAGAAATTACAAAAAACAGGACATTAATTAGTTTAGGAAGTGGCTACAAAACTAAGATAAATCTAACAAGCGCTTCATGGACACTCTTCACAATAAAAACAGCAACAACAAAACCTTTAAACTAAACCTTAAAGTCAGTAAAACTAAAACAATGAAACCCATAAAGTAAACCCTTAAGTCAGTAAACCAAGAGTTCCTAATAACAGTCAAGAGAATTTAAATAAAACACATCACAGAAATAAGTAAATAATCAAAACTTTCTACTTTCTGAACTAAAGAAATTCTTCAAGAAAAAGAGAAAAAAAATAAATAAAAATTTAAAATCCAGGCTGATATTTTACTGGTATGAAGTGTAACTGCTGATCTCACACCTGACCTAGAAAAAGTGAAATGTATTAATTACCCTCATATTTAGCAACTCCAGACATTTTCCCAGAATTCTCTCAATCTCTAAAGCTACATGTGCACATAAATTCTTTCCAAAAACCAAGAAGCATACTACTCAGAGCCTCAAGGCTTACACACAGGTAACACCTCAGCCACACAGTGACCAGCAGGACGGCTTCCATCCAAGAAAGGACAGAGTGGGCTCTGCCACGACAAGGCCTTTGGCGCTGAACAAATCACTTACCCTCTCTAAGTCCCAGTTTCTGTATCTGCAAAACAGTGGTCACCACAACACGAGAACTGCAGGGAAGAGGGGGGAAATGTACGCAGCAGGCTGACTACAATACCTAGCACACGCAAGTGCTCAAAAATGTTACCCTATCCTAATTACTCTAAAAGAAATTTAACTTTCACTTTAGAGCAGGTAAACTAATTATACCCAAGGAAAGGAGTACAGAGCACTAAAAAGAGAATTAAGAGTAATGGATTCGAATCTATCCCCTGCTGCTAATTCTATGATCCTGAGAAATGAAGTAAACCTCTCTGTCTCTGTTACCGCCTCCATAAAATGAGATTCTATTAATCTACTCACAGAGCTGTTACTCTGGAAATACTCTCAGAAACATCCAATACCATTGTAAGTCTTTTGAAGAAAGGAAAAATTGTTGAAACTCACAGCTATGTGTTTCCCTGTGGGGGAACTGAATTAATGGATAGGTATGTTTTTATGTCCAAATACATCTTTTAACAAAGTGAATTTGATTCGTAATTTTAAGTCATTATGATTTCATTTGTTTATGAAAAGAAATCACCACATCTTGCAGGAAATTTCTAAATGAAAACGACACATACTTAAAACAGTTTTCTTCATAGATGACATTCCATATCTTCCAAGCATCTGGTCCCTTGTAACCCGTGTAGCGCTCAGGATTAAGGAGCAAATCTACATATTCAGCATCAGGAGAATGAATGTCTGTAAAATAAAATGTTTTATTAAATCTGTCTCATCTTCAGTTATCTTAAAAAGCTACTATGAGAGACTATACTTTTTTTTTTTTTTTTTGCAGTTTTGACCAGGGCTGGGCTTGAACCAGCCACCTCCAGTATGTGGGGCTGGCGCCCTACTCCATTGAGCCACAGGCACCGCACAAATCTAACAATGCATTGGGGATTTTATTTATTTATTTATTTATTTATTTATTTATTTATTTATTTTGGGGGGGGCCGGGGCTGGGTTTGAACCCACCACCTCCGGCATATGGGGCCAGCACCCTACTCCTTGAGCCACAGGCACTGCCCTGCATTGGGGATTTTTTTCTTTTTTTTCTTTTGTAGAGACAGAGCCTCACTTTATCGCCCTTGGTGGAGTGCCGTGGCGTCACAGCAACCCCCAACTCCTGGGCCTAGCTGATTCTCTTGCCTCAGCCTCCCGAGTAGCTGGGACTACAGGCGCCCACCACAATGCCCGGCTATTTTTCTGTTTTTGCAGTTCAGCCGAGGCCGGGTTTGAACCCGCCACCTTCGGTTTATGGGGCCGGTGCCCTACTCGCTGAGCCACAGGCGCCGCCCTGCATTGGGGATTTTAAAACAACTTTTCAAAAAAAAGGAAGGAAAAAGGGAAAAACAAACAGTCACATCAACTATACACAATGGCATCAAGAACATTCTCATTTAGAAATTAGGAATATGTGAATTTTAAAACTGAAGAAACATAGTAATTCGATTCTCATAAGCTATCCAGACGACGAGTATAACATCCACTGCCTTACACACTGACCAGTTTTTCAGTAACTAAGAAAATGAAGAACTGTCGGTGCCAGACACTGCTTATCGCCAGACACTTTCTTCTTAGAAGTCTACCATTAGAATCCACTAGCAAGCTGTCCTAAAGATATAATACTAAATACGCAGAAGATATTTGCTGGATGATTTTGTGTAAGCATTATTTATGAAAAGGAAAACTGGAAGCAACCTATATGACCCCACATAGCAGAGCAGTTAGAAGCAGGGGCTGTGAGGCGGGCGCGGAGGCTCGGGCCTGCAATCCTAGCACTCTGGAAGGCTGAGGCAGGTGGATCACTTGAGCTCACGAGTTCAAGAGAAGCCTGAGCAAGAGAGAGACCCCCGTCTCTACTAAAAATAGAAAAATTAGCCAGACATTATGGTAGGCACCTGTAGTCCCACCTAATCAGGAGACTGAGACAGGAGGATTGCTGCAACCCAGGAGTTTGAGGTTGCTGTTAGTTAAAAAAAGGAAAAAGAGAGAGAGAGAGACGCATGGGCTCTGGATCCCACTGCCCACTCAATCTATCACAGTGTATTATAACTTCAAACAAAAACAATGCCCCCAGTCTTCCAGTGCCTTTAGGAAATTATCTAATACTATTGCGATACCTTACTCGTCTATAAAGGTTAACCGTATGAACCACTCAAGAACGAGGAGTTGGGCAAAATGGCCTCAAAGCAACCAAAGCAGATGACCAAATCTGAGCACTAAGTTGCTTATAAGAAAGTCCACCCAGGTCTCAACAATACTTAACTACAATTCAAAAACAAAAACAAAACCCTAAGCCCAGTTATTTTTACTCCAATTCACAGTATATTAGAGGCATAAATTAAAGGAAAAGTTGCTTCTAGAATGACGGCATCTAGAAATAACAGTGCCCAATGCAGAGGTAGCAATTAAAATAACTAGAAAAAGTAAATATAAGAACTTAAAAAAACAAAAGGAATCATCTGGTTCAGAGATGGCATAAACATTCCTGTCAATTATACCACAGTATAGTAAATTATAACAAATTCATTTTTAAAACCCCTGTCTATACTCAGTACACAGTATGTTAAAACAGAAAAGTAATCACCAAGAAACGATTACATTTTTTAATATCCTACCTAGGGAAGCATTTGTTGCCTCATAATTTTACTTGTTACAAATACTTTGCCTCTCTTAAGCTTTGCTTTTAAAACATGACTACTAAATATTAGCATATCTTGCCACCTAATGAAAGCTCACATTTCCAATTTGGATTTATAAAACATCTGTACATATATCTATATTTATAAATACATCTGTATTTCACATACCATTTACATGCATTATTTATCCTTATACAGCTGTCCTTTAAAAAAAAAATTCCCCCTCCTTTATCAGACAAAACTACCACACAAAGCCACCGTACAACAAGGGCACTACGCTTTCTCACAGCTGCTGCTACACACTGTGGTCTCAAAAGGGGATTTTGTTAATGGTTAAAAGATCATCATCCTTTGTCTAACACTGCCAGCCTAGAAAAGAAATTTCTGCAGGTTATAAATTTAGTTTTATCTGGTACAACAAATGTAAGTCCAAAAAATCCTTGTGGGAAAGATGCAGAATAAAGGGGTGGGGAGAGTCTCTTACCCCTTCCTTTACTAGTCTCAATCTTGGTATCAGACTGTGACCTGTCATCAAACATCCCTGGGACCACATGTGCTTTGGAACTGGGAACTTGCCAGATTGTTCAAAGGAAACACAGCTCACCCAACATGCCCTGAGTATTACTCCAGCAGGGCCAGGGCAGCAAACGTTAACCAAACATAAATATTTCTTCAGGGAAACACAAAACAGGTCTGTACTAAACTTAAGGAAAAGTTGTTCACTTTTCAAATCGCTTGGGCCCAAGAGTTTGAGGTTGCTGCGAGCTGTGACACCACGGCATAAAATAGAAAAGAGGAAAGGAAAGATGTTCATTTTTCAGAGTTTTCAGATTTGGAAATTTGAAATAAGGGATTACAGGTATGTCCAGGCCAAAATACTGTCATGGTTTCCATTAAGGAAAGTTTCCTCCGCCCCCGCACCCCTCCAAAAAAGAAGCCACAGAATTAAAAATAAATACTTTTTCTTTCTCTTTTATGGGGATTGCAAGCTTCATCTTTTGCTTGTAATTAAAATAATCTGTATTATTATTTTCACTAATTTTTTGAAAGATCATTTATCCACAGAATACCAAAACTTAATTTGATTTGATTTTGTTTAGCTAATTAAGAGGCCAACAATTTGCCTTAGAAAATGGGAGATACTAGAAAAAAAAGAATGGGAACACACATAAATCTCAGAGTTTTCATGGACTTCAGGGCTCCTAGATATTAACAGCACCTTTACTCTGCCTTAGCTTTAGATTCTCAGCCACGACTCGTGGCTCATTATTCACTTCTTCAAAAGCAACACAGACTGTCATTAAGGAAAATGTACCACAATCCAACAGCAATATAACAGACACAGGTTTTCATAATCCCTACATTTTAGCTTATTTTTTTTTTTTTTACTAAATCATAGCTGCGTACATTAGTGCAATCAAGGGGTACAATGTGCTAGTTTCATATACAATCTGAAATGTTTTTATCAAACTGATTAACATACCCTTCATGGCATTTTCTTAGTTACTGTATGAAGACATTTGTATTCTGCATTTAGTTTCGCCTGTACCCTTCAAAGATTCACCATAGGTGTGGCCCCACCAATTACCCTCCCTCCACCCCTACCTCCCCCCTCCCCTCCCTTCCCCACATTTTAGCTTTTTAGGTAAAATGCATGTATACACAAAATTATATAAACTACTAACTAGATACACAAAACTGTAAAAGTTAAAGAGGCAGATTTTTTCCAGAAACTGAGTTTTCTTTTTAAAGTAAAAATGTAACAAAACTTACCAGTTTAATCACATTTAAGTATACAAATGGCATTAATTACATTCACAAAGGTGTACAACCCTCACCACCATCTGTTTCCAAAATTTTTCCAAAAAAAACTCTGTAACCACTTCATAATAACTTCCTACCCCACCTCCAATCTCTGGTAACCTTTAATCTGCTTTCGGTCTGTATGAATTTGTCTAATCCAGGTATTCCACATAAATGGAATCATGTAATTCTCGGGTTTTGTGCCTGGGTTGTTTCACGGAGCATGTTCTCAAGGGTCATCCGTGTTGTAGTGTATATCAGACCCCATTCCTTTCTCTGCCTGAACAGCATTGCATTGTGTGTACACACCGAGCTTGTTTATCCACTCACCCTGGGAGGACAAACAGGTTCTTTCTACCTTCTGGGTATTGTGAAAAACACTACAAAGAGCCACCTATGCACCCACATCCATCCGAGGCCCTGTTTTTAAGTCTTTTGAGTGTATACCTAAAACTGGAACTGTTAGATCATGCAGTAATGCTATATCTAGCTTTTTTCTTTTAATTTTTTTTTTCTCTGCTATCTTTTTATTTATTTATTTATTTATTTATGTTAGAGACAGAGTCTAACTTTATCACCCTTGGTGAAGTGCCATGGCATCACAGCTCACAGCAACCTCCAGCTCTTGGACTTAGGCAATTCTCTTGCCTCAGCCTCCCGAGTTGCTGGGACTATAGGCGCACACCCGGCTATGTTTTTGTTGCAGTTTGGCCTGGAACCAGGTTCCAACCCGCCATCCTCGGTAGAGTGCTGTAGCTTCACAGCTCACAGCAACCTCCAGCTCTTGAACTTAGGCAATTCTCTTGCCTCAGCGTCCTGGGTAGCTGGGACTACAGGTGCCAGCCACAACACCTGGCTATTTTTTTGTTGCAGTTTGGCCCAGGGCAGGGTTCGAACCCGCCACCCTTAATATATGGGGCCGGCACCCTATCCCACTGAGCCACAGGCGCCACCCTCTATATCTAGCTTTTTTAAGTACGGCTGAACTATTAGAAGCTAAATTTTAAAAAATAATTTTTTTTTTTTTTTTGTAGAGACAGAGTCTCACTCTATGGCCCTTGGTAGAGTGCCATGGCGTCACACAGATCACAGCAACCTCCAACTCCTGGGCTTAGGTGATGCTCTTGCCTCAGCCTCCCGAGTAGCAGGGACTACAGGTGCCCACCACAACGCCCGGCTATTTTTTTGTTTTGCAGTTTGGCCGGGGGCCGGGTTTGAACCTCCCACCCTCAGTATATGGGGCCGGCGCCCTTCTCACTGAGCCACAGGCACCACCCTAAAAAAATAATTTTAAATGTTTTTCTTAGGTATAATTTCAAACAGAATGCATACGGAAAAAAATGTTATACCATCGGCTTCACAGAAGTTGTCTGCAGAATCATCATGCTTGGTCCACTGCAGAACAGCCTTTTGGGTCTCCTCACTTCGAACAAAGAGAATAATGTTATTCTTCTTTTTAAGTTAACATGTAACATTTAAAAACCATAAAGTGCTGCTAGAAAATATCTAAAATCGAACCTCAGAGATTCATCCACTGCTCCAAGTCGTTCAGCTTGTTCACATTCTTCAATGAGATTATTGGCTTCTTCAGAGTACTGAATTGAAAAGGGGGATAAGTAAAATACAACTTACTGCATTTTTAAAACTTTGTTTAAAAAAAGTAGAGGTTAGCTGAGGCTCTTTTTATGCCTGGAACCATCATCACCTTGGCGTCAAAGCTTAAAAATTGTTTTTAAAGGGAAAAAAAAAAAAAAAAAAGAACCCTCTCACACTCCTCCTGAAGCTGAAAAATAAGGAAAAGGCTTTTTGTGTCATGTTTTTGTTGTAGAATATAATTTACTGTTATGTTCACAAATAAAGAATATAGTTCTAATAACGTATCACTAAAATGTTCACTAGGAAAATCTTCCAGGTGTGCGGCATCAGGAGCCAGGTGGGCAGGAGACACTGCCCCACTTCTCTAGTGACCGAGCTGTGCACATCGCTTCTCTTCCACAGAATACAGTCAGTGTCTGGACTCCGTCACGCGCGCCTGAGGCCTGTCCCATGCAGTGATTCTAAAAATACCCTGGAACCTATCAAGTCTTATAAAAAGCATTCCAGCGTCTTTAGGTTGTTAAAATACATTCTTTAACAACCACATTTCTTCTCAGTGTCTAAGTCACTATGTGTGTGTGTGTATAAATATATTTTTTAAATCAATCACACAGTGAATTTGGTCCATGAGATCCCACAACACATCAGTCATCTTCACCATCATGCATCTGAGAGAGAACACCAGAATCGGGAGGCCACAAACTCAGTCATTCACCAATTATTATTATTAACTAAGTGCCTATTATGGCTTTACTGTTAAGATGACCACGCAAATTACTATAGAAACTAGGACGCTAAAATAACTGAATAATAAAATAACTAAAATGATATAATTTTTTAAGGGAACACTATAATAAATGATATAATTTTTTTGAAATATTTATTTGTTGAATGATAACTTTGTTCATTACACTGGCTCACATATCTGATAGTGCTATCAAAAACTATTTCAAAAATAAAATTCCTTCATACATAATTAGGTATTAAAGAGTAAAGGGATATGATGTATTCAACTAGTAATCAAATGACTCAGAAAATAATATACATAAACAAAAAACATGATAAAACAAATGTGGCAAAATATAAAAATTAGTGAATCTGCAGCAGTGTACAGAATATCTTTATACTACTTTCTCTAAGTTAAAAATTACTTCAAAATAAAAAGTTGAAAATACATATTAAAAATGAACAAAATTTGTTCAAAAAGTAACACAGAGATGTATATTAAAACAAAACTCTTAGGCCAGGCAAAGTGACTCAATCTGTAATCTCAGCACTCTGGGAGACCAAGGTGGGTGGATCACCTGAGCTCAGGAGTTCAAGACCAGCCCAAGCAAACATAAGACCTATCTTAGGCTCAGCACCCATAACTCAGTGAGTACGGAGCCAGCCACATACGCCAAGTCTGGCAGGTTCGAGCCTAGACTGAACCTGCTAAACAACAACAACTGCAAACAAAAAATAGCCAGGCATCGTGGTGGGTGCCTGTAGTCCCAGCCTCTCAGGAGGCTGAGGCAAGAGAATCGCACGTATGACCAAGAGTCTGAGGTTGCCGTGAGCTGTGACACCACAGCACTCTACTGAGAGAGCAACAGAGTGGACTCTGTCTCAAAAAAAACACTATTCTTCAATAATTTACTTGTTCTGATTTAATAATTCAGTTACTTTCTTTTTTTTTATTTTTGAGACACAGTCTCACTTTGTCGCCCTCAGTAGAGTACCGTGACATCACAGCTCACAGCAACCTCTGACTCTTAGACTTAAGTGATTCTCTTGCCTCAGACTACAGGCACCCACCACAACATCCAGCTATTTTTTGTTGCAGATGCCATTGCTGTTTTAGCTGGCCCAGGCCGGGTTCGAACCCACCAGCCTTGGTGTATGTGGCTGGCGCCGTAACCACTGTGCTATGGGCGCCAAGTCGAGTTACCTTCTTGGTCACATCTGTCTCAATACTGTATCACTGGTATTTTCCTGAAGAACATTTTCTCCAATATCTTATTATTTTTAATTTTTCAAAAAATTGCCCACAATCTCTGTTTCAAAGTTATATTTTAGAGTTAATCAATTTATAGATCTTTTTCTAACTTACATTTTATGGTTAATAAGTTTGAAATTATTGGTACTGTCAACTGACTCTGCAGATTTTTTGAATTGAGAAACTATTATCTCTATAGGTAAAGTACATTTTTCTTAAATAAATATTTTAAGAAAAAACTCAAGTAAGTTGACTTTATTATCTTAAATGTTTTGCCAAATTTAGATACTACAAAATTGTTAAGCTTTTTCAACTTCATTCCATTTCAGTTCAGAAGGTAAATGTTATCCAATTAAAAGCCAGAGCTCTATCAAAAGGAGATTATTCTCACAAGTAGAGATACTCCAAAACACAATTACAAAATTTCAGAATTAAGATTTCAAAATTAAATTAAATAACATTCGGCTCGGCGCCTGCGGCTCAACGGGCTGAGGCGCCAGCCATGTACACCTGAGCTGGCGGGTTGGAATCCAGCCCGGGCCCACCAAACA
>CAUYRH010137887.1:0-49233 GCA_963574655.1 Perodicticus potto
TCATATAGTGATTTAAAGGCCATGAAGGCTATGTTAAATAGTTTAATGAAAATATTTTAGATTGTATATGAAGTCAGCACATTGTGCCCCATGATTGCACCAATGTACACAATTATGATTTAATAAAAATTAAAAAAAAAAGAAAATATTTCAGATTGTATATAAAGTCAGCACATTGCGCCCCATGATTGCACCAATGTACACAATTATTATTTAATAAAAATAAAAATTAAAATTAAAAAAAAGATGAGACTTACAATTTGGTAGGAGTTAGAAAGTCAAAGACAATCATTGGTTTGGTTGGTCAAAATTATTAACATGTAACAATGACACAAAAGTCCAGAAAGTATCTTTTGCTCAATAAGAATTTTAGTAGCACATAAAATCACTAAAGATATTTCACAAAAACATTTCATATTTTTAGAACCAGAATAAAACCATGTGCCTGAAGCATAAATGAAAAGTTTATAGATTACCCCACATGAACTTTAAAGATTCCCGTTTAGAGTAACCAAAACTCAAAGACAAATTAAAAAAAAAAAAAAACACTGACACATATAAGGCAAAGGGTAGAAATCATTAATATGTGTATATGTGTGTGTGTGTATATAGACATAAATGTATTTATAAATGTATTTATAAATGTATGTGTGTATATCTGTGTGCATATATATATATACACACAAATATATATATAAATGTAAAGTTACTATAAATTAACAAGGAAAAGACTAATATTCCTATGTAGAAATTTGGTCTAGTGAAATGAAATTAATTAGAAGAAAGTTAAAAAATGCAAATTTCTAATAAGTACTAAATGTTGTTGAATCTTATTGGCAATCAAAATATAAAACTAAAATAAAATATTATTATTTCCTGATTCATAAACATTAAAATCAAGCTAATATGTAGATATTATAAAGAATATACTATACTTTGCTGGCAAAAGCACAAATTCAAGTGATTACAAATACCAGAGTGTGCACAGACTTTCCTCTTCTGTAATTCTGCTTTTGAGAATATATCTTAAGGATATAACCACGCTGTGCATAACGATTTATGCATTTTTTTTTTAAGAGACAGTCTCACTTTATTGCACTTGGTAGAGTGCTGTGGCGTCACAGCTCACAGCAACCTCCAACTCCTGGGCTTAGGCCATCCTCTTGCCTCAGCCTCCTGAGAAGCTGGGACTATAGGCACCTGCCACAATGCCTGGCTATTTTTTTGTTGCAGTTTGGCCAGGGCCGGGTTTGAACCTGCTACCCTCGGTATATGGGGCTTCATCCTACTCACTGAGCCACAGGAAAAATAGAAACTACTTAGAAATTAACCAGTAGAATTTTAAGTAAATTATAACATACCCAAACCAAGACCCACTGTATAGTTATTAACAATCATATTCCAGAAAAATATACTTTTTGTACCTCTGCAAATGTCTTGACATATTAAAGATGTGTTTATTGCTTATATTTACATATATAATAATGGTAATTGCATATGTACCTATCAAAACATGTTGTTAGGAAGTAAATGGAAGTGAAATACGGTAACATTGACTATCTTCAGATAAAAGAATTGGGAAAGGATTACAGTTGGTCTTTTGCTTTGTTTCTTTGTACTTATCTGCTTTGCAAATTCTTTGCAGCAAGCATGCTTTCAGAACAAATAGTACTGTAAATGCAAAGATATCTTTAAAATTAAGGCTGAAATGTTCCTACTACCTTTTTTTCATTTTTATATACTCTCTGCCACGGTGCAAAATTTTATCACTTTGGATACAAAATCTGTATTCACTTAAATTTTAGAATATATAGTGGGTTTTTTTGGTTGTTGTTGTTGCAGTTTTGTTTTTCTTTTGGCCAGAGCCAGGTTTGAACCCACCACCTTCGTCCGGTATATGGGGCCGGCACCCTACTCCTTTGAGCCACAGGCACTGCCCGAATATGTAGTGTTTTTTATTTTTATTTTTTTACAAATGAATGATCTTCAAGATTTTTCTCATTGAGTTGCCTTTTAAAGGCTAAAAGCTGTTCAGTAACACAGAATGTCAGCATTCCTTCCAGTCCACTTCCACAGTCAAGACTACACAAACCAAAATCTGGGACACTCCTTGGTTTGAGTGTGGGTTGAGAAATCGGCAATGCGCGCGAAGACTTGTTATCTTAGAACTCTGAGCAGTCAAATCAAAAGGACAGAATTCTGAATACCCTTAATGGTAGTTATATGGGAGGCCATCCATTTGCCTTACAACCTGACCTCCACTTAAGCATAGAAGACGTGACTGAAGGAAAGGGAGCCACAGTGGCCACCAGGGACCCCCACAAAGGCTGAAGCTGGGACCTCCTATGGACAGCTGAATATGACCAGCAGGCCACATCCTGGGTAGACAACAGTTCCAAATGGGATGGCTCTCATCTGACTTAGGTCTTGATCTACCAGGGTACAAATAAGCACAGACTAAACTTTTCTATGAAATGTTTATTTCCAACTTCTTAAATTGCAATATTGTCATCTATATAGTAAGGAAAAAATATTTATAAGGCTATTTTGTGAGTCAAATTATATAACACATTTTAAAAGTTTAGCACAGGCCAGGCTCATGCCTGTAATCCCAGCATTCTGGAAGATCAAGGCAGGAGGACCACTTGAGCTCAGGAGTTCGAGACCAGCCTGAACAAGAGTAAGACTCTCTTTATATAAAAAATAGAAAACTAGCTGGGCATTGTGGTGGGTGCCTGTAGTTCCAGCTACATGGAAGGCTGAAGCAGGAAGATTGCTTGAACCTAGGAGTTTGAGGATCTTGTGAGCTATGACATCATGGTACTCCATCCTGGGTGATATATTTAAGACTTTGTCTCAAAAAAAAAAAAAAAAAAAAAAGCTTAGCACCATTTCTAGCATAAACTCTATAAATTCTAGCTCTTATTATTCACTAAATTTTAACTATTATAATCACAAACTTAAAAATTCAAACCTGATTCACAGAAGGTACTCAACTAATTTTTTATTTAGTTTGTATTGAACTAAATACAAATACAATACTGTTTGTATTGAAATTCAGTTTTAATATAGACAGAATTATAAATTCCAAACATCATATGTCATATTTCTTGCTGTAAAAATCAGCTCAAAAATAATCTTGCTTTTCCTGTCAGCACTACTGCCAAACAATTCTGCTGTATTTAAGTATAACCTGAGAGTTTTGGAAAATCAGCTGCATAATCCAACCCATGATACATTTTATTACTAATACTTATTCACTAGTCAGTTACATGATGACATTAATAAATAAAAGATATATATATGCATTTCTAACTCTATTGTTTCCTACTTAAAAAAAAATAAGAAAACATGGTGTATGTCTGATGGCCTCAGGAATAAAATGAAAATATAAAGTTGGTGTTATCAACTGAAAATCTGTATTCCTGAGAAAAAATTTGAAAGTCATTGATTTGAAGATGGTTCTGAAAACCAGGTTAATATTTAGGATTTTAAATTGCAATTTTATAAGATACTCACTGCATGGTAGATTTCAGGCTGTTTCAAGAGTCCAATGTCATTCAAGGTTGCAAATAAATTTGGCCTTTCCAAAGCAAGATGACAAAAGTTCTCTGACATTTAGTGAGTCCTCCAGGTCAGCATGACCAATGTTCAGTGACATCATCGGGGCTATCGCTCCATCTGCACTGGGACACTGCCATCTTTTCCAGAACCAGACATGATGTTTGTCAAAACACGGCTGCATTTCTGCTTGCAGGGTAAAGACACTATGATAGAATTGCAAACCTATACAAGGTCTGTTAAATTAGCTACCCAAGTAAGTTCTTAATTACTACCTTTAAACAAAATTTGAGGATTTGGGCTCCTTATATCTGGTCATTTTCTTGAAACGGGCTTCTGTTTTACATTGTGCAATTTGTTTAGTCTGGGGTTGGATAGTATTAGTGACAGGTTATTCTGTTTTCAGGAATGTGGTAAATAGGCTGAAGAGAGGGGGATAAACATAAAGAAGCAAAATGAGAAGTGTCTGAATTTAATTCACATCAGTCTTCAAATCAAATACCATATATTTGACCCAATGTAGCAAATGTATTTTTGCTTTGTCTTTAAAAGCGTGTGTGTTTGCTTTGTCAAAATTACTTGAAAATTATACATACACCTTATGCGTCACAGTCATCTTCAAGCCCATGGGCTTCATGAAGTGATGACCTAAGATTTTTGTTGCAATTACCTTTAGCATCAGAGTGAACAATTTCTTTGTAGGTCCCAGGCTTAATGTGATTCTCTGTAGGTTACAGTCGGCTGTGGCACTAATCAGTATCTCTGGAGAATTCATACATGCCCCAGATAACTGGAAAATGCATTTAAATAATGTTCTGGGTCTTATGACCTTATTGTGAAAATTACAGAATTGGACACGATGCATGTTAAAGTTACACCTGTTCAAAGTTCTTAGGTAATGCCAGTGGAATAACTTCTGTACATGGCTTTTAAGGATTGTCCTTAAAATTGAGGTGTAT
The DNA here is from genome assembly GCA_963574655.1 of Perodicticus potto. Taxonomy (NCBI): domain Eukaryota; kingdom Metazoa; phylum Chordata; class Mammalia; order Primates; family Lorisidae; genus Perodicticus; species Perodicticus potto. Next base: position 4,521 of record CAUYRH010137887.1, read on the forward strand.
GTGGTTCGACTTGTTCTGTTCTCAGTAACTATGGAATAAACTAAAAGCCTCAAAACAAAAATCCTGACCTTCAAGTTTCCTAAGCCCTACCAATACCTACCTCCTGTATTATTGGTGGTGGAGGCAAAGACAGGGGGAGTGAACACTTAGCTTTCAGGCAGCAGAGTACAGAGCTGTGGACACTGACAGCTGATGTTGGAATCCGGGTTTTGCCACTTCCATGAGCTACTGTGCTACTCACGTAACATTTCTGAGCCACTTAAAGAATACGATGATACTTTATAGAAATACTGAGAACTACAAATATGATAATACCTATGAAAATTCCTTGCAAATTTTGGAACCTAACCTAAATGCATGCTCAGATACTAAGTAAAATACTTTATATATTTTTTCATTCATATTTACACCAAAGGACTTGTAAAAAAATCATTCAGCAGAAATTCCCCCATTAAAGGTAACTTAAGAAAAGCCAACAAGTTACATTTTGTAGTAGAAAGAGACATATTATACTATGGCTACTTTAAATAAGTGAATCCCAACAATTGAAAAGAGACCTATCATCTATGATGTGTTCATGTAATGAAGCCTACATTTCTAGAGATATATTTGTTTTTAAGAATTTTTCAAAAGGTAATGAAAATACTGAAACTAAAGTTATGTTGACTTTAAGTATATGTCATAGCTCATTAAACCTATGATAAATGAATAAATTCCATAATAACTGTAAAGGTATCTACCTTCTTATTGTAGTCTTTGTGTATTAATAATTAGGATATATTAAACTATTTAAAAAGCTATATTTAACTGAAATTTTCAATTGAAATTAATAATCATGCACTAACTAACATGACATGGTCAAAGCTATGAGTTTGGTGCAAAGCTTAGATTTTTTATTTACTTGGGTAATTCACTTATCCTTTCTATTCTCCAGCTTCATAATCTGAAAAATGAAGGTAATAGCAATCATATCTGTCACATGGTGGTTGTGATTTAAATGAATTATTACATGTGGAATGAACAGCATCAGAGGAAGGACTAAATACATGTAACTTTTTTTTTTAATTTCAGGTTAATGTGAGGGTATAAACAACCAGGTCACAATACTTGAATATGACAGAATCCCTCTTGCAGCTGTGTCCTGCACCCAGGAAGTGTGCCATACACCCCTACATTGTGCCACTCAGTGGGAGCACCCCAACCCCCTCCTCCCCTATCCTACTTCCTCATTCACCCTCCCCCCAACTTGAATTGAAATGAGTTTTTCTCCTCTGTGGGCAGGAATTACATCATCTATTGGTTTTATATTAGTGTGGAGTACATTGGATCATTGCTTTTCCATTCTTGTGATACCTTACTAAGAAAAATGTGTCAACTCCATCCAGTTTAATACAAAAGATGTAAAGTCACCACCTTTTTATGGCTGCATAGGATTCCATGGTATACATATACTGCAGTTTGTTAATCCATTCCTGGGTTGGTGGGCATTTAGGTTGTTTCCACATCTTGGCAATTGCAAATTGAGATGCAAAAAATAATCTAGTGCAAATGTCTTGATCATTTCCAGGTCCTGCCCTGGGGGCAGGGTCCTTTAAGACATGTGGAGCTGGTGGCAATCGACTGAGGAAAAATAAGCTTAGAAGTGGTGAGAGATAAAAAGACAGGACACGCAGAATAGAATTTTCAAAGGTGGGAGCTTTGGACACAACAATCAAAACATCTATTGTGTCCAACACAACAATTGTTGTGTCCAGGGAGCACTGCTAGCTTGTGGGGTTTGCAGCGGTGGCCCTTAGTGTTGGTTCCACTCAGCTTTTACTGAAGGCTGTTTCCTCCTTAATTCAGAGGGTTAGCTGAGGAAGGGAACAAAAATGTCAGCGGTTTCTCTGAGTAAGCATGTCAGCTTCTATTGTTTCTATAATCATTAACTTTAAGGGTTTGAGCAGCCTTGAGAAATCTGAAACCCCTTGTGTGGGGGCAGCCTCCTGTCTGTGGTCACACACACAGATTCCTTAGGGGGGAGGTTTAATCCCACTAGTTCACTGTGGAGTAAAATGCCACCAGCATCAATCTCTTCTGAAGAATCAGGGGGGACAGTAGACGTTTCTTCTGATCTCCATCACAGAAGGATCTTCTTCTGTGATAAGGGATATAAGTTCTCCTGCCTACGTCTCAGGGTTGGAGCTATTCCCTTTATCTCTGCCCTGGCCAAATATAATTCTCCACAATGGGTATTTGCTTTGACTGTTAACTGGGCAGGAGACGGCCTAATTAATTGTTTCTTGCCAGGCCTTGCCTGCAGCTTCCTTTGTGGCCATTGCTTCTTCAAAGTGTCCTGAGAACCAACAGGGGTGTTTGTAAGCTGTATCCCCTACAGGCCAGGCTTCTAGGAAAAGTAGGAAACATGCTCAGATAAGAAATTTAGCAGCTGATTTAGCTGACCTGCTTTTATTCTGCCTTTCTTAGCTTATTTCTCTGTTTTTCCCTTTTCTGGGGGTGACTTCCCTTTCCAAGAATGGGATCTTCAGTTGTCATCTGTCTGCAATCACTTTTTTTTCTTCTGGGTAGATGCCTAGTAGTAGGATTGTAGGGTCAAATGAGAGGTCTAATATGAGTTATTTGAGGATTCTCCATACTTCTTTCCAAAGAGGCTGTATGAGTTTGCAGTCCCACAAACAGTGTAAAAGTGTTCCCATTTCTTCACAACCATGCCAGCACCTGCAACTTTGAGACTCTGTGATTTTGGGCTAATCATATTGGGGTTAGGTGATATCTCAGGGTGGTTTAGAATTGAAATTCTCTGATGATTAGGGATAAACATTTTTTCATATGTTTGTTAGACATTTGTCTGTCATCCTCATAGAAAGTTCAATTCATATCTCTTGCCCAGTGATAGATGGAATTATTTGTTCTTTTTTATTGATTAATTTGAGTTCTCAGTAGATTCTAGGTATCAAAATCTTTGTCAGATTTATAACATGCAAATATCTTTTCTAATTCTGAAGGTTGTCTTTTTGTTTTGATTGTTGTGTCCTTAGCTGTGTAGAAGCTTTTTAGCTTAATTAAGTCCCATTTGTTTATTTTTTGTTGTTGTTGCAATTGCCACTGAAGTCTTCTTCATAAAATCTTTCCCCAGTCTGACATCCTCAAGAATTTTTCCCACATTTTCTTCTAGGACTTTTATTATTCATGCCTTAGATTTAAATCTTCAATCCATCTTGTATCAATTTTGAGTGGTGAAAGTTAGGGGTCAAGTTTCAGTCTTTTACATGTGGTTATCCAGTTCTCCCAGAGCCATTTATTGAATAGGAATTCTTTTCCACAGTATATGCTTTTGTTTGGTTTATCCAAGATCAGATGGCAATAAGAGAGTGATTTCATCTCTTGGTTTTCTATTTGGTTGCAAATCTCTATATCTCTATTTTTTATACCAATACTATGCTGTTTTGATTACTGTGAACCTGCAATATAGACTGAAATCTGTTAGGGAAATACTTCCATCATTGCTTTTATTACTAAAAACTGCCTTGGCTATATGGATTTTTTTCTAGCTCAGTATGAAATGAAGAACTATTTTTTCCAGTTCTTCAAAGTACGATGTTGGTATTTTAATGGGGATTGCATTGAATTTATAGATTGCTTTGGGGAGTACAGACATTTTAACAATGTTGATTCTTCCCAACCAGAAGCATGGAATGCCTTTCCGCTTGTTAATATCTTCTGCTAATTCATTTCTTAGTGTTTCAAAATTTTCTTGGTAGTGGTTGTTCATCTCTTTTGTTAGTTGTACTCCTAGGTACTATATTTTCTTTGAAGCTACTGTTAAGGGAATTTGGTCTTAGATTAGTTTCTTACCTTGGCTGTTGTAAAAAACAAAGGCTACTGATTTGTGGACATCGATTTTGTACCCTGAGATGTAATTGTTTGCCTTGATCATTTCCAGAAGTCTTGTGGTTGAGTCTCTGGAGTTTTCTAAGTATAGGATCATATCATCAACAAAGAGCAAGAATTTGACCTCCTCAGCCCCCATTTGGATTCCCTTTATATCCATCTCTTGCCTAACTGCATTGACTAGAACTTCTAGAACTATGCTGAATAATAGTGGCAATAGTTGACATCTTTGTCTGTTTCCAGTTCTATGTGGAGAAGCTTTCAGTTTTGCTCCATTCAATATGATGTTAGTTGTGAGTTTGTCATAGATGGTTCCAATCAGCTTAAAAAATGTGCCACCTAATACCTATTTTCTTAAGTATGCTTCCTATAAAATGGTGCTGAATTTTGTCAAATGCTTTTTCTGCATCTATTGGGAGGATCATATGGTCTCTGTTTTTGCTTCTATTGATACAGTGAATTATATTTATAGATTTGCATATGTTCAACCAGCCTTGTGTCCTTGAGATGAAGCCTACTTGATCATGATGTATAATTTTTTTAATGTGAAGGTGTAATCTATTGAGAAGATTTTATTGAGTATTTTTGTATTAATATTCATTAGCAAAATTGGTCTGTAGCTCTCCTTTTGAGTTGGGTCCTTTTGGAATCAGGGTGATGTTTTCTTTGTAGAATATGTTGGGGAAGTTTCCTTCCTTCTCAATGTTTTGGGATGTGTTCTTCAGTATAAGTACAAGCTATTCTTTGAAGGTTTGATAAAATTCGATTGGGAAGCCATCTGGTCATGGGCTTCTGTTTTTTTATTGGAAGGTTTTTTATTGATTCTTAGATCTTAGTTCTTAAAATTGGCCTGTTCAAGAGATTTATTTATTCTTTGTAAAGTCTAGGGAGACAGTGAAATTTCATGTATTAGTACATTTCCTCTACATTTTCAAATTTCTGGGCATAGAGTTTCTTATAGTAATCGGAGATAATCTCTTTTATCTCTGTGATATCTGTTATTATCCCCCTTTATCATTTTGGATTGAATTTATTAGATATTTTACTTTTCTATTTCTAGTTAATGTGGCCTAAGGTTTATCAAAGGTTTATCTTTTCAAAGAACCAGCTTTTTGTTTTGCTAATTTTCTGAATGATTATTTTGTTTTCAAATTTATTTATTTCTGATTTAATTTTGGTTATTTCTTTTCTTTTGCTATTACAATAGCAAAAGTGATTAGATTGCTCTTCTTTTTTCATTTCCTTAAGATGATTCATTAGGTTGCTTACGTGCTCTTTTTCTGTTTTTCAGATATAGGCACCTAATGAGATAAATTTCTCTCTTCGGACTGCTTTTGTAGTATTCTACAAGTTTTTGTAAATTGTAGCTTCATTTTTATGTTTGAAGAATTTAACAATTTCCTCCTTTATGTCTTCCTTGACCCAACTGTCATTCCTTGTCAAACAACTGTCATAAGGTTGTTTAATTTCCATGCCTTTGTATGGGAGTAAAAATTTTTGTTGGAATTGAGTTCTACCTTTATTGCCTTGTGGTCTGAGAAGATACAAAATATACTTTCAATTCTTCAAATTTCTTTGAGGTTTGATTTGTATCCTTGTATATGATCCATTTTTAGACAATGTTCCATAAGCTGATGAGAAGAATGTATATTCCTTAGCTTTGTGATGGTGTGTTCCTTATATGTCCATTAAGCCTATTTGTTCTAGGGTCACATTTAAGTTCCATGTATCTTGGTTTAGTTTCTGTTTAAAGGATTTGTCCAGTTCTGTCAAAGGGGTGTTTAAATCCCCAGACATTATGGTTTAATGGGATATTATAATGTTCAGACCAATCAAGGTTTGTTTCACAAATCTTAGCACATTTGAGTTGGGTGCATAAATATTCAGAATTGGAATGTCTACTTGTTGTATTCTTCACTTGACTAGAATTAAGTGACACTATTTATCTTACCTTTAGTTGTTTTAAATCTATATGTGTCTGAAAATAAGATCATGACCCATCCTTTCTTCTTATTTCCATTTGCCTGAAGTTCTGTTTTGCATCCCTTTACCCTGAGCTTGATTTGTCCTTCAAGGTTAGATGAGTTTCCTGGATATAACATATGGATGGCTTGTGGCTTTTTATCTAATCAGCCAACCTGTACCTCTTCAGTGGGGAATTCAATCTGTTAACATTTATTGAGAGAACTGATAACTGTGATGGAGTTATATTCATTTTATTTTGTGAAACGCCATTGTTTAGTTTTAACCTTTGCACCATTACAGAAGCTAGGTTTTGTCCTTGAGTTTGTGAGTATTTACTTTGCTGGTGATCCATTGTGATGGTTAGTGTTGAGAATAGTTCTAAGTACTTTCTGTAGAGCTATTCTCATTTTGGCAAATTCCTCAATATTTGCATGTAAGTAAAATATTTGATCTCTCCACTGATTTTGATGCTTAGTTTAGCAGGATACAGAATTCTGGGTTGAAAATTGTTTTGTTTAAGAAGGCTAAAGTGAGATGACTATTCTCTTCTGACTTGGAAAATATCAGCTGAAAAGTCTACTATCACTCTACGGGATCTGCCCTTGTAGGTCAGCTGGTATTTACCCCTGGCTACTTGCAGAATTTTCTCTTTCATCTTGAGTTTGGACAAGTTCATTACAATGTGTCTTGGAGATGCTGTATTTACGTTGAGACAACTTGGATATCAATATCCCTCTAAAAGGAGTGTTTTAGAATCTTTAGTGAAACTTGGGGGTGAGGTGCCCTTCTTCAAATGGAAATTTACCCTGGAAGTGAGAACAATGTAACCTAAATCTTGTACCCTCATATTAACTAGAATGAAGTTTTTTAAAAAAGAAACTTGGGAAATTTTCCTTCATGATATCCTACAGTGGTGCTTCCTTTCATTTGGGACTTTCTTCTTCTCTTTCAGGGATACCTACAGTTTGTATGTTTGAATGCTTCGTGAAGTCCCATAATTTTCTGAGCTAATGTTCTGCTTTCTCTCTCTTCTTTCCTGCCTTTTTAACTACCTGGGTTAGCTCAAGAGCTTTTTCCTCTAGCTCTGAGATATTTTCTTGTCCATGGTCTATTCTGTTATTGATAGTTTCTACTTTAAGTTTCCTGAGTAACTACTTCAATTCTGTAAGCTCCTCCATATCCTTTCTGTATTCTTCATATCTTGTATGTATTATTTGGTTCTGTTTCTTCACTTTCTCATCTATTCCCTTTATTGTTTTGCTATCCATATTTTAAATTCACTTTCTATCATGTCCATTAATGCCTTATAAGTGAAATCCTCTTGTGTTAACTGTCTTATCGCCTTGTGGAGGTGGTGGTGGTCTGTTTTGGTGTTTCATGTTGTCAGAATTTTTCTTTTATTTGCCTTTTTTTTTTTTTTTGAGACAGTCTCACTTTGTCACCTCCAGTAGAGTACTGTGGCATCACAGGTCATACCAACCTCAAACTCAGGGGCTCAAGTGATTTTCTTGCCTTAGCCTGCCAAGCAGCTGGGACTACAGGGGCCTGCCACAATGCCCAGCTATTTTTAGAGATGGCACCTCACTTTGGCTCAAGCTGGTCTTGTACTCCTGAGCTCAGGCAGTCCTTCCACCTCTGACTCTCAGAGTGCTAGGTTTTCAGGTGTAAGCTATCATACCTGGCAGAATTTTTCTGTTGTCTCTTCCTCATGTGTGCTTGCTTATTGTTAACTCCCTTCTCCGATTTTTTCCTTCTCAATACCTCCTTCACTTTCAATTACCTTGTCTCAGAGCTTAGGTGTTGAAGTGATCTTTTGGTACAAAAACAAAAGGAAGATAAAGGTAAAGAGTGAGATGGTTGGAAGGATTGGAAAAAAAAAGAAAAAAAGAAGAAAGTGGGTGAGAGAAGAGAAAGAGCATGACAGGAGAAATGGTGGAAGGTGCAAGGTGCTGTGGTTACAACCACAACTCTAGTACATTGGAAGTCTGGACTGAGTTAGTCTCTTTAAGTCAGGAGCTCCTTACCATTCTTAGCAAAAGCAAGACCCCACCTCCACCAAATATGGTAAGAGAACAACAAATTCTATAGTATGTCACAGTGGGGGACATGCCAATACTCTCCCTCCAAGCCCAAGTTATAAGGGTACCCTAAACTATGAGCTCATGATGTTCTTGAGCCAGACCAATGCCTCCTTTAGCCAAATATGTGACCTGCCATCCAGACCAAATCCATGACCCAGAGCGCTCAGAGAAAAGATAGAAAAAATAAAAATAGATTAAAATTAAAAATAAACTAAAAATATAATTATATAAATTAAAGGAAAAAAAGAGAGCCATCTTAGCTGTTGTATGACAAATTTATGTGGGAAAGATGAGAAAAGTAGAAAAATCTCTACCAAAAGGGAGGAAATAGGAGAGAAATAAAAAGGGCTGAAAAACCATAACAAAAATGGAGGAGCCCTTGCTACTGAAGAATATAATAATGAAAACAACAAAACAAAACAACCAAACACAGAAAAAAAAAAAAAAACCCAAGGATGTGTGTGTGTGTGTGTGTATATATATATATATATATATGGAGAGAGAGAGTGTATAACTTGCATCCAGCCTCTCTTTTTCTCTCTCTCTATTGCAATATACTATCTGGATACCAGGTGGTGCTCTGGTGCCAGAAGACAGAGAACATAGGCTGTTTTGCTGTGAAAAATTAGGGCCAGAAGCCACATTCTTAGTTGAAGAGTGGACCCTTCCTGTCTTCCTGACTTAGATGCTTTCAATCAGGGCCTGGTCAGCACTCAGTCCCCATAGGATTGGGTTCCTAATTCTCTCATCAGTTTTCTTAGGAAGGATGACACACAGTGTCCCTTGACAACTATTCCCACAGCCACTCAGCTCACCTCAAGTGTGGATGCCCAAGCTCAGCAGGTGCACCATAGCCAGCCATGCACTAGGGCCCTGTGGACCATTTCTTCCACATGGCCTTTCCACAATGGCAGCTCCCAGTTAACATCTAACACAATGGGTGATCAATCCTACCTAGTATTCAATCCCGGCTGTTGGATACTATTGAGTCCACCCACTTATTTAAGCCTTCCAAGGCCACTCCATTGAGCAGTTTAGACCCAAATCAAAAAACTTCAGGATAGCATCTTCCTATCCTCAGTCCTCTATGGGCAGGGTGGACAGCCAGTCCCTGTCTGCTCCAAAGTCTTGCCTTTTATGCTGATTTTCCTCAGCTCTAGACCTTTTTCTGGCTCCTGTGGTCCACGACTGCTTCACTTTGCCCTCAGAGTCATGACCCTGGGTAGGTTCCCTCAGCCAGAGGTGGTTGCAGTTTTCTTTTCCCTGCCTTCACAGAAGCAACTAGTAAAAGATGCTTCTAGTCTGCCATTTTGCTCCACCCTAAATAAATGCAATTTATTTAATATTATTGTCATTATTCTCCAAGTATTAGTTGCACACAAGATTTGTTCTCTTTCTCTTTTTTCTTTTTGTCTTATTTATGGTAATGAAACCTTCCAAGGAAAATTGCCTTTAACTCACATTCTCTATGCAGTGTATAAATAATTCTCATCAAATAACTGCAAAAAGTAACTGCATTGTGTGATGTGATAGAAGGTTGCAAGTTTGAGGAATACACATTCTTACTGGATTTTCAGCTCTTCTTCATGAAGGTAAAAAGTGACAAGTACAAGTCTACAACTAAGAGAAATCTCATGAGTAATTAAATTTGCTTTTTTGATCTGTATTTTTCTTACATCATCAACAACACAAATTAGCCATGATTAATACTTGTCATTATATATTGTTTCACATAGTCAACATTTCACACAGTCATCATATTTTCACATTCAGGTTTTCATTTAAACTTTACAAATCAGGGAGGTAGAGTAAGCCTTGTTATTCATAATGGCAAGACATAACTTTCTGATTTACAGTACCCACGGTTGAGAAACTTCCATCGCAGAAGAGTATTTCAAACTCACATGAGCTTCTGTATCCTGAATTGAAATGAGACATCCTGAACCTACTTTTTAGCTGAACTTTCAAATTCTCCTTTAGTCACAGATCACTGCAAGACAGTAGTAGGGACAGTGGGGACAGATTTTACATTAGCGCTAATAATGTTTGTTTTTACACATAACTTTCATCTATCCTCTACCATGTCAAGGAGAAAAATTTTAAATGTAGTTGTTCATTTATTTACAAAGTACAGACCCTTTTATGACCTAGAAAACTGGTCAAGGTATGACAGTGTCGATAATCTCTGGATTGCAAACTCAACTATCATTTACCTTTTACAAATAAAAAATAGGGCTCTAGATTATAGTCATTTATTCATTTAATAAATATTTGTTGAATGTGTTTATTCTGGGTCCTCAAAGATCAAATCTACTAAGTTTTTAAAAAGATAAACCCTCATTGCTGTTCTAAGTAAGCTTCCTGGCTAGTGTGGGAAATGCAATTCAACAAGTTGCTATAAAACAAAAGCAAAATTGAAATTCAAGCTCATTAAAATCCAATCTTTCTGACTCTAAAATAACTTAAGTTTTCTCTACTTCTAGCAGCCTATTTAGAAATTATTGTTTCATTAAAAAAAAATTACTGTTTCCCCCTTCTATTAAACTGCCATATATTTTTTAATATGGTTGGAAGTCATTACCCAGATGATGCAACTTATATCTGCCCAATCATTGGACAGTTGGCTTTTAAAGCTGTGACAGTGGATGTGTTTATGAGCCCATTAAACATTCCCTTATTCTTTCTTCATTTAATTTTCAACCATAAAAGAAAAGCTCACTGTGCAAAAACATTTCCTGCCCCTCAGAATATTGATTTGAAGGAGAAGTTTTTATACACATTCATGTAACATGGAGGTTGTGTTTAATCCTAATGAAATATCCTTAAGTCTTTACAAAATTGTTTTCTGGAACAGAAGTAAGAGAACAGCTTTGGAATCAGAGGGAGCTCAAATTTTGGTTCTACCACTTATTAGCTGTGTGACTGTTCCCATTAGTGTTACCATTCACAAATCACCCTAAAATTTGGTGGCTGAAAACAATTATTTTCTTTTCTCACAGTTTCCATGGGTCAGGACATTGGGGCAGGCTTGGCTGGTCTGGGCCAGCTCCTGAGCTCCCCGCAGTTACAGTGAGGTAGTGGCTGGAGGTGCAAGGGAAGTGAGGGGCTGGGGCCACAGAGGGCTGGCCAGGCAGCTCTCTCTCTCTTTTTCTGTGATCTGAAGCTTCACCTGATGTCCTCTCATTAAGGCTTCCTTGGCCTTGCTCCAACCATGGCAGCCTCAGAGTAGGGGGACTGGCGGTTCCAACACAAGTATTCCAGGGATCAAGGTGGATCCTTCACCTTCTCTCCAGACCTTGCTTTGGAAGTCACTCCGATCACAGTCAGTAGGCTTCATGCCACTTCCAAACAAAACCAATACTAACCACCTCCCCCTTTAATATGGTAGTGGCACTGTACATGTAGAAAGAGAGACACCGTTACAGCCATCCCAGGAGAACAAATCCGCCTCCCTGAACTTGGTAAGTCACCTACCTCACTTTTCTGGCCCCCATTTCCTTATCTACAAAATGGATACAATCTATCATATTCATAGAGTTATCTTGAGGTTTAAAAGAATCAACAGAGTTAAAGTGTTTAGAACACGTGCTTGACACACAGAATGTTACTTCCTAAATTTTAGCTATTACGAATATGCCCAATTCTCAGAACAAATGTCACATCTTGTACAAAGCCTCCCTCATTATTCTCACCAATGTTTCACTCCCTCTTTAAACTTGCCTGGGGTTTGAAGTTACCTCTTTTCAAACAGGCCTTTCCAGATTTTATTTTAATTATGTTTTTATTTTATTTTATTGTGAGTTAACCTGGCCTTCCTTTCTCCTTTCCTGTTCTAGAATCCATACTATACTTCTAAGGAAGGTAGAAATAACCAAGAACTATGTAGTATTCTTTTTTTTTTTAATTGAATCATTGCTGTGTACATTAGTTCAATTATGGGGTACAGTGTGCGGGCCTCACATCCTTCAGTGTACTGCAGACTTCCCAGAAGCAGGAAACAAAATGGCTGCCAGTAACACGAGTTTGTTTGGGAAAGACTCTGTCCACCTATTTGGAATAGGCTGACTCGGTCTACAGAACAGGCAGAAACGGAACCAAGGAAAATGCAAGTTAAGAACAATGGTGAAAACAAGGCAGGATAATATAAAATAAAGAAGGTGGAATATACACTGATACTTGAATATCTGATTTCTTTTCTCAAAGTCAAAGGTCACAATCACCTCAATGAAGGGTATTAGGAGGTGAAATTTCCAGATGAGGCAACAGAGTTGTAAGTTGGCAAATTCTGGTCTTGAATTAACATCTAGAAAGTGGATTCAATTTGTTGTGATAGATGAGCTAAATTTTAACTCACTTCGCTGTCACTGTAATTTATCATTTAAAATGTGCATAATTAAAAACATTTACTCAAAGAAAAGTGTGTTTCAGGATGAACAAAAGCTTTGAACTGGTAAATCCAGAGTATTGTGTTCATTTTAGAAGAAAAATCAGCATTAATACCAATCTAATGAAACAAAATATCTGTCCTTGGTTATCACACATAAATCTACAAAATCTTTAGCAACAAGGGAGACTGTCAACTTATTTTACCAACAAGAATGTACCTGTAAATCATAGGAGAATCATGAAAAATTATAAGTAGGACTTGGTTTCCTGCTCCAAGAGTAATCATGTAAATTAAGTAAAAAAAAAAAGAAAATCATAGTACATTACAATTCCAAAAAGCCATTTGTGAATAATACAGCTGTAAAATTTTCATTTGTTTTCTCGCCCCCCAGAGGCCAGAGATGTTTAAAAATGAATTTTGTAGTTGAACTCCAGGAATGTCAGATCTCAGAAGCAACAGACAAAGAAACTCTAATTAGCTGTGATGAGCGTTGATTATAGAGCACAGATATAACAATGATTACAGAAGGAAAAAAAAGAGAGGTGATACATCAGTCCCACATATCAAGTATGGTTGTATAATTAGAGAAATTTAATCACAGCAGGCAAACTCAGTGTATTTATGTCTGTAACATTTTGTGGATTCACAGGCAGGACTCTCCTCAGAAAATACAAAAAGGGATAAAGCCTTTCTGTTTTATGTGCTTTGTCCGTAAACCACTTAATCCTTAAAGGTCTTTTCTCTTGTTCATTATTTTTTTTGTCTCCTCCCTGTATGTAACAGAAACCTCATTTCTTTCTCAGTACTCTTGTTACAGCCATACTCCCAGTGACAAGTGTTGTAACCCCTATGGCCCTGGTCTCCATCGCAGCAGAAAAGAATCAGGCCAGACTCGGATTAGAAGTACAAGCTTGTAGGAGGCGGGCTAACCTTGATTGCAGGGTAGCCCCAAGCAAGCTCCGCAGTAGCCTTTTATTGAGACAGCACGAGACAGGTGAGGGGAGTATTAGACAATGACTACGTGCCCATGGCTCGCCGTGGGCTGGGTTCTTTCTCCGCAAAGAGCACCTGCGGACGAATTGGCCGAGGGCCCGGCCCCCCAGCTGTAAATCATCTTGCTCAGAGGTCGTGTGGCTCTTGGGGTCCTCTACAGACAAGGCCACTGCCTACTATTTTAAATGAGGCCAAGACACTTAGAGATCAGGGGCCTCAGCAGGAAAAGAGTTAACTACCGTGGGCATCATGCAAGGAGAAGGGAAGAAGTTCTCAAGTCTGTCTCCCTGTGAATTTAGGAGAAAGGGTTTTAAAAGATAGTTTAGTGGACACAGGGATAGGCAATTGGGTCTGCTGATGGGTTGGGTTTGGGGTTGGGCTATAAGGGTGTAGAAATTATCTTCCTGTGTTAAGTCAGTTCCCAGGTAGGGGTCCCTTGGGTTTCATAAGTGTGACGTTATCCATGAAAATAACTGAGAAAGTTAAGAATCTTTTTAATCATCATCAATGTGACTCCCAAGTAGCAATTATAGGAAAGCAAATTAGGGGACAATGGCTGGTTATGTATTTTATATATATATATCACTATGCTTTTTTTTTTATGGAGACAGAGCCTCCAGCTGTCGCCTTGGGTAGAGTGAGTGCCGTGGCGTCATAGCTCACAGCAACCTCCAACTTTGGGGCTTAAGCGATTCTCTTGCCTAGCCTCCAAAGTAGCTGGGATTGCAGGTGCCCACCACAACACCCAGCTATTTTTGGTTTTTTAGTTGTCATTATTGCTTGGCAGGACCAGGTTGGATTCGAACCTACCACCTCCACTGTATGTGGCTGGCACCTTAGATGCTTGAGCTACAGGCACTGAGCCCATACACACTATGCTTATACATTTTCAGAGTCCAGGCCTTACCACAGTTCTCATTTTAGTGGCCCTATATTAATTTTATAAAGGGCAATTTCTCTATTACCTTATTAGAGCATTCTTTTCAGAGTGTCCCTAATTTGTTAGGATTAAAAGAGACATATATGCTCACTGGGAAAAAACAGACCCTGTTTTATATGAAATACTTTATTTTATTTTCTTATTTTTTTGAGACAGAGTCTGTCTCAAACTCTACTGTTGACCTCAGGAGAATGCCATGGCATTATAGCTCACAGCAACCTCAAACTCTTAGACTTAAATTATTCTCCTGACTCAGCCTCCTGAGTAGCTGGGACTACAGGTGCCTGCCACAATGCCCGGATACTTTTAGAGACAGGGTCTTGCTCTTGGACTCCTGAGCTCAGGCAATCCACCCACCTCCACCTCCCATAGTGCTAGGATTACAGTCATGAGTCCCTGAGCCAAGCCCCCTGAAATACTTCATTTTAAACACACAGTCCCACGTTTGAATTCCTGAAAGGGAATAGAATAGAATATCAGTGTGTAGTGCGGTGCCTGTGGCTCAAGGAGTAGGGCGCCGGCCCCATATAACCCGACCAAAAGTGATAATAATAATAATAATATCAGTGTGTAACGATGAAGCCACGAATAGCACTAGAGCTCTCAAGTTCTGTGATATCAGCCAGAGCTCTGCTGGCTCATGAATAAATTCTCAAGTGTAAGAAGTCACTTGGTCAGCTGAACTCCCACAGAAGATTCATAAACCTGTTAGAGGTCACAGGGTTATCTTGAACAAGAGTCTCGCTCATAGCTTACCGTCTTCTGATTTCCTGATGATGAGAGGAGACAGTACAAACCCAAGCAGAACAAAACATGACAACCTCACAGAAACCTGAGCTGGCCCAGATTATTCCCAGCAAGAAATTTCTGCTTTGCCCTGATTATTCATAAAGCTTTTTCCCCCAGGCATTTTTTTTTCTGCTGCTGTTCTATAATAAGGTGTTTGTGCTGAAATGAGGAACAAACATGAAAAAGTTGTTCTTGCAACACATTTGTAAAAGGTATCTGAGTTATCACTGGTGAAGCTGAATTAAACTATATAATTTATCATCATGACAGTTTATCTGTGTTGCTCTGGAAACTCCACCTGAGTATATCCATGTAAAATACAGAAATAACAGGAGTCCTTGTGAGGTCATGCTCATGCCCACACAGACGCATGATACGTTGGTACTTTGTGCAGCTTTTGTAATATCTACATCTATATATGTCATTTCTCTAGAGTCAACCTGATATTGTGCAAATACACATGTATTCACTCATCTAAGTTTGCTTAAGATATTTAAGATTCCATGTTCCTATAATTTAAACTGTAGAAAAGTTTTTCTTTGATAGAAAATGAATTTGGATACAAACGTGTTGTGAAAATGGGAGGAAAACATACCCTATTTTCACCTATAAGTGCTTAAAACCTTTTTACCTATGGAGAAGATGGAGACTTTGCATCTTTTATGTTTACCTGGATGGAGTAGAAACGCATCCTTTTTAGTGAAGTATTTCAAGAACAGAAAAAACATACATGCAATGTAGTCAACATTAATATGAAACCAATAAAGAAATACTACACACCCAGATGAATGATGAAACACTAATAAAGTCTAGCAGAGGGGAGGGGAGAGGGAGTGGAGGGGCGGGGGAGGAAGAAGAAGCGAGAGGGGCGGGGGGAGGGCACTCGGCAGGATCTCACCTAATCTGCATGATGGGAGGGGGTTCAGCACAGCCCCCCGGGAGAAGGGCTCAACTCTAACTTGAACTTTACCTTAGAAACGAAAACAACATATCCTAACCACTTATATCCTCATATTAATCTGATATAAAAAGGAAAAAAAGAAAGAAAAAAAAGCATAGAAAGTTGAAAAAAAAAAACAAACCCTCTATCTAAATGGATTATTATTTTTTGTGAGCACATTTGTAAGAAATTAGGTATTCCCCAGCCGCCCTCCCCAACCAAATCTATTTGAATAAACTTCTGAACCTGACCTGGGATTTCAAATGTTTCTGGGGACAAGGCAGGCAGCAGGGGCTGTCACAGCTGGACCAACTTACATCACAAATGGTGGGCAAGGGTAAGAATTTCCACAAGAACAAAGCTAGCCTAAGATTGTCAACTTTGCTGCTTTGTTAAGAGAAAGAGGGTCACACAGCTACCTCCTGGCCAGTGAGATCCATCCCCTACCTGCCTCGTGGGGAGATCTGCCTCAGATATGAGGCACTTCAAACTAAAGGAAGCCAAACCATTAACTAGGAGATCACTGGATAGGATTCAAAAAGGAGAAAGAGATTAGGGTGAGAGAGACAAGCCGAGGAAAGCACGGGGTCACAAAGGAATTTGGTCAGCTAAGGAGGCCCAAAGAGAACTGCTTCAGCAAAGATGGACCAACTTCAGGCTCTTGCCCCCCAAATCAATAAGGTTTCAGGAGAGGCACTGAGAGGAAATGAGCTCTGGCAAAGCTCATGCCCAAGTGGAAATCTTCAAGCCACCTATTTCGGCTTCTCAAAACCATCAGAATGGGCCCCAGAAAAGAGCCTGCTGGAATATATGCTGCTATGGAGAATTTAACTGTCACAGCAAATGCATATTTTGCTAGCTAATAAATTAATACAGGGACAAGCAAGGTTTGTAATTTAAGAGTTGACGTGAATCACTGTGCAGAACATGACAATTGAAATGCCTGCGTATTCTCTAATAACACACAATTACCCACTTTACTGGTGTCTTTTAGATGTTTAAACATGAGGCTGAAAATTAAAGCCTTCCATTTTATCCTAATGTTTTCAGTATTCTCAACTTGAGCTACAGAAATATGGCATATATAAAAGAAAAAATGGGACAAAATCTCTATTCCACCTTTAGAACCAACTCATTAAATGTGAAGGACATTCTCTCAATAGCTTGAGAGCTTTTTGAGCCCTGAGTTTCACTGCCCTGACTCTGAGCGACTGCTGAGGACAACCTGCGGGCAAGAAGGCTCAAAACCAGCTTGAGCATGAGGTCACCAGGAGGATGGGTTGGGCAGTTTCTGTATTCAACTTAGAGGACAAGCAGGAGCCAGAACAACACACTGGCCACCTCCACAGGGAGGGAAAAACAGCGCTTTGATTCCTGAAAGAATCTGTTGTTTGGAGCACGGAGGAGAAGCACCTGGTTTGGAGAGCAAGGTCAGGCTCAGAAAAGCAGCAAATAGAAAACGTCCTCTGCCTAAAAAATAGCACCTAGATTTCAAACCAAATTAAAGACAAATTCTAGTGCTGCTGTGTAAAGCCTCAAGTGTAAAGCAGGGAAGAATGAAATCAGACTCTCCGTGGCCCTTCCCTCACCCGGTTTCGTTAGCTCTCTCCCACCGTCCCGATGAAACAATGGTTTTAGGAGTTAATGGTATTCCAAACACTTTTGCATAAGGACTCATGCGTTCCTCACTATAATCCTGGTATAGTCCTTTCGCCCTAGATATTCCTCAAGGGGAAATGGAACTCAGTGACGCTATGTGTTCTGGGCTACTAAGCTAGTAACAGAAAAGTCAGACTCAGACCCCAGCAAGTATTTAGATACTCAGTGTGATGACATTTTAAATGCGCTTGCATCATTTCTGTGCTCTGTGTGAATTCACACACACACATATATGTGTACCCACATTCTGTGAAAGCTCTCCCAGCTGTTGGTTCCTTCTTCATCCCAGTTGCCATAAGTCTGATCTGTCCCGTCCTGCCCTCCCCTGGGTGACTGCCCCACTCTGTCTAAGGCACCACACGAAGCATCGTTCACGGATTCCAGTACTGCAGGGCAAGGTTACGATGAACAGTTATGAAGTGTTAGGAGATTTGTTGGCTTGCCAGAAAGCAGAGGGTAAAGATAAAGACAATAAACAATGACAACTGAAACAAACCCACAAAATTGAAGACAAAGGGATGTGACATTGCCCCAGTCGTAGGGACGGAGAAAAGTCAGGGGAACCAGCACTCGGAACCCGGAGTGGATGACCAGAAAAGACAAAAGCTGGAAAGTCCAAATCTGAAAGAAACCAGCGAATTTCAACAAAAGGGAGAAAGACATGCATGTGATAAAAATTAATTTCCATTTTATGTCTTATATTTCCCTAAAGGAACATCAGAGGGAAGCAGCAATTTGGCAAATGTATCTTTTGTGTTTCAACACTAATTTTGATTTGTAATAGATACTTTTTCAAATATATGTTTTTATCATAAGTAGAAAAGATGGGAAAGATAAACTCTCTAAACTGTTTATAAGCTAAATTAATATTTTTACATTTAAAGCAGAAGAATTTCAGTAAGAGTAAATATCTATAAGAAAAGAAAAATCAGACAACATTCTATGATCACCTTCTTTAAGGACTGGGATCTTTAAAAACATAAGCAGCTGGAATCTGGCATATCATAGATCCAATTTTAAATAATATTTAGTGAAATGCAATGAACAAGAGAAACGTGACCTTGACCACACAGTCCCACATACACACTCACACAAACACACGCAATTAGCACAGCAGGCTAACGATTGGAGAAAACACTTGCTTTTTAGGAACTTGGGAAGTGAAAACTACTTCCCACCTTCAACCTGCAACCTCATCTTCCAAATGACAGAGCTGCTATTGATCATGACCCACTGGCTGGTGCCCAAGAGCTAAAATCCAACTAATTACTGCTGATGGTTGAAGAGTTCTGTTTGGGGAAATGGAGAGAGTTGAACTGAGATCATTATCCAATAACGAACAGTGCTCTAAACCGCTGGTCAGCCTGTGTGTCTTTGAACTAAGCATCTAAAGTATTCCTATCACAGAGAAACTTTTGGTATAAAAGTTTAGCTCCTGGTATGAAGGCAAATTAGTTCACTTCTGCATATCCTAAATGTCCTTTCCTTTAATCTTCTCCCCTCTCCCCATCCCATCACAAGCCATTACTACTGTACATGTCCTTCCTTCTGGGGACAGCTGTAGCTCTAACGCTTGATTCATGAAAATATTAATGAAAATTTCTATTTTCCCTTTGTGCTTTTCTTCCAGTTGTTTATGCAATCCAAGAAATGTCTGCCTCTTGCCTTTGAAGTGGGAAACTGAAGGATCTCCTGGTTTGCTTCTCTACGGTCCTCGTGAAATGCAGGAACTCACTCACAAAATTCACCATCAGGAAAGTGAATCATTTAGTGTACCCCGAAACACATGAGGTCTGACGACTGAGCCACATACTTGCACTGTGAGCTTATATTGGCAGCACTGTACGAACAGCTCAGGAAGGTCTCATGACCCTAGTGTATTAGCATCTCACACCTGTGTTAGTGTCAACCTGTGATTAGCATCTCACATCTGTGTTAGTGTCAACCCGTGAAGGTCGGTGTCTTGCTGAGTGGGGGGTCCTTACTGTTGTTGTGTGTTTTTGTGTGTCATTGTGAGAATGTCGGAACTTGAATTAGAGCCATGAACAAACATTAAATTTCTTGTTAAATGTGGCAAGAGTGGAAGTGAAATCAGGGACATGTTAGTCCAAGTTCATGGGGATTACGCCACAAAAATAGTGGTGTAACAAATGGATTACATATTTGTCTAAGGGGAGAGAAAGTGTCATTGATGAAGAGAGGTCAGGGAAGCCAGTTACAAGCAGAAGTGATGAAAACACTGCAAAATTTTGACAAATTGTGAGCGAAAATCATCAGCTGACTGTGAGAGGCATAACAAAGTAAACATCAATAGAGAAATAGTTAAAATCAGAACTGAAAATCTTGGCATGAGAAAGGCATGGCTCTGGCATCACGACAATGCACCAACTCACACGGCACTGTCTTTGAGGAAGTTTTTAGCCAGTAAACAAATACCTGTATTGGAAAACCTTCCCTACTCAGCTGATCTAGCCCTACTGACATTTTACTTTACCTGAAGATAAAGGAAATATTGAATGACTTTATTTTTGTTTTTTTGGAGACAGAGTTTCACTATGTCACCTTTGTAGAGTGCTGTGGTGTCAAGCAATTCTCTTGCCTCAGCCTACCAAGTAGCTGGGACTACAGGTGCCCGCCACGATGTCCAGCTATTTTTTTGTTGTTGTTGCAACTGTCTTTGTTTAGCTGGCCCGGTCCAGGTTCAAACCCATCATCCTCAGTGCACGTGGCCAGCGCCATAACCACTGTGCTATGGGTCCTGAGCCTGAATGACATTTTGAGGACATTCAGGACATCAAGGGTATTGTGTACACTGACAGCTCTGATGGCCATCCCACAAAAAGAGTTCCGAAATTGCTTTGAAGTATGGACAAGCTGCTGGGCTGGTGCACGGCTTGCAAGAGGGGAACTTTGAAGGTGACCAAAGCGATATTTAGTAATGAGGCACGTAGCACTTTTTCCAGGATGAATTCATAACCTTAACCGACCAGATGTACCTGGATAGTTATCAAGGAGCTTCCCAAGATTGGGGGCTACTTGCCGGAGAATCGACTCTTTATGATCTCTACTCTCAGTCATTTGAATTCCTCCCAAAGTCACTGATTTCATTGTTGGCAATACTCATCTTAATTGTGCATTACTCTTTATGGTGATGAATTTCTCATGACTTAAAAAATTAATAATATTGTTGATTCTTCTCCAGCAACTTTTTTTATTTTTCTGGCTCGGGTCTTATCCCTCTATGATATCTCTTGATATCTTCAGAAATGTCCTCTTCAAATTCCCCTAAAGCTGACAGCTGTTGCCATAATTTTCTTAAAAATATATTCTTAGTTACCAAAAATCTTCTTATTGTGAGTCCACAGATCTTTTCTCTACTACGATTTGCTTTCAGCCATTCCAGGTAGAAGGGGCATTCCCTGAGTGGATGCCAGGTTCTCCACGTTCTACACGGTCTCTCTGTTTCCATTTTTTGAATCTGTCACGCCCACTTTATTCTTGGATTCCAGACTAATTGTCCCTAAAAGGCATTATACATCTTATCACTCTCTTGCTGCAGTCCTCTCAACCGCGCCCCCTCCGTCACTGTGTCAACCCTCAACGCCTCTGCTTGCCCTACGTAGTCCGTCCTCAGTTTGTGCAAAGAAGTTATTTGCTGACAGCCAAATCCAAGCAAGATTAACCTGGCAGCTGTGTGCCGCAGCTATTCCCTTGAAGAATGAGAATGCAAAAGCTACAAAAAGGGAATAAAAACTCCTTGTTAGATTTCATTTGTGCTCATTTTTAATATCAAATTTGAGGTTAACACCCATTAGAATTGCAGTCCTTGTATGAGAGAATAAGTTATTTAAAGGAGGGCGAAAGGCTAAAGGGTTCAGAGTCTTATTTTGTAAAGATATTTATTATGGTTTTCCCCAATTGCTTTATTTTTAGGAATGCATTGATGGCTAAGAGTGATCAGATGCAATGCTCAAAATTACTCATACAGTATAAGTCTACAGTTATCACATGTAGCACAGGGAAACAGTTACCATTACAAACTCAATTTATTTGTTAATACTTCATTAATTTCATGTTAATATTTCTTGCCTGAAGTCTAACCCACAGGGAATTTCATTACCACTGCCATTCAGGTGTCAAATCTCTTTCTACAACAAAACAAAGGGAAATCTTTTATGAAAATGGATCTTCAGTTTTCTTAACAAAAGGAACTGTAAAAAAGGAAGATTAAATCCTCATCAGTTTAACCCACAAAGCGAACGCATAGGGAGATCATATTATTCACCACTTAAATTACCTAATTGGTCTTGAGAGTCTTTTAAGGCTGTCCAAGGTAAAGAAATTCCCCACCCAGTTATGATAATGCTAAATTTCTAAATAGCAGATGTAAGTAAATCCTCCATCGGAAGAACTAAATCACTTTTTTGCTTGGGAAGTTCTATTAAGATGCCATCTGAAAGTTCCATCATGCCCTGAAGTGAAATACATACATTTTAAAAGAATAAACGTAGGGGGAAACGTCTGCTGTGCTTTCTGCTGAATATATCCATCCAAATGTTCCAGAGCTCCCTGGTTTATTTTCAAGTAACAACCCTGACTCTAATCATTGTTTATGGTGGTCCAGGAAGGGCACGGACAAAGTTTCAAAGCAGCTATCTGCCTGGTAGGCTTCCTCCGGAAAGTTACAGGCTCTTAAACACCATCTCCCTTCCCTGACAGCATATGCTCACCACGCAGCACCATTCCTGTCAGCACTGAAGTAGCAATTGGAGCCGAGCAGTTTGGGAGCTCTGTTTGTAATAATAAAAATATGTGATGTCAGGTCCTAAGGGGTCTCCGATGTCAAAGGTGATCATGAACATGAACGCAAATTCTCCAAATCTACTTTGCTGGGAAAATGATTCTTGCCAAGGCCAAAAAAGCCAGTAGACTTACAAATACTTGGTCTGCAGCTTCTAAGCCCAGGAATTATCTTTCCAATTTCACTGCTTACCTTCATCTGGTTCTAATGTTCACACATGCCTAGTAAATTAGTTCCCCTTGAGGGAAAATTCTGTTGTCTCAAGAACTTGAGATTTTCAATGAAGTCCCTATGATCTGATACAAATTGCTGAAACTTTTATATTATAAGCATTCTCTTCTTTTTATGTGAACTGGCTGTTTACTTTTTGAACACATTGAAACATTCTAGAATTTCAGAATAACGTTTAAAATATGGCATTATTAAGAAACCTTAAGATTACAGCTGTAAAAACAGACCTATGTCATTATAATCAGTGAGAAAATCCCTTCACTGGGATCTTAGACTATAAAAGGAGCCCATGCAGAGAACTGGCAGGGTAAGAACCTAGGAGACAAAGAAAGGACGGGGGGAAGTCCATCAAGCCAGAAGAAGGGGCTGTCTACCCTGGCCAGCCATGTGAAAAAGTAAAAATGATTCAGTATTTGAGTAGAAAACTCTTTAAATGAGGGAGGGAAGGAGGGTGTACTTACTGTATTGGTTTGCACAATCGTTTCCCACTATTGTGCAAACCAATACAAAGGGCTCATTCTCGTCTATTTTAGATGGTTATTAACCTACCAGATTCTCTCATGGGCTGTGAGCTCTGCACAGTTCTGGAACTAGGCTGATCTCATTAGACCAGTGATTCTCAACCTTCCTAATGCCATGGCCCTTTAATACAGTTCCTCATGTTGTGGCGACCCCCAACCATAAAATTATTTTCATTGCTACTTCATAACTGTAATTTTGTTACTGTTATAAATCGTAATGTAAATATCGGATATGCAGGAGACCCCCAAAGAGGTCGCGACCCACAGGTTGAGACCCGCTGCATTAGACAAACCAGCACCTAGTACCTATCAGATATTCAGTATTCATAGTTGAATCAATGAAGGGGACTGGAAATAATGTAGAAAATACATTTTGGGATTAGGCTAAGGTACAGAAGTAGTAAAATGTTCAGGGAAAGGAAAATGAGATTTTCCACATAAGTATTGTATTAAAAAAAGAAATGTTTGGGCTGGGCACCTGTGGCTCAATGGGCTGGGGCGCCAGCCACGTACACCTGAGCTGGCAGGTTCGAATCCAGCCCGGACCCGCCAAACAACAATGACGGCTGTAACCAAAAAATGGCCGGGTGTTGTGGAGGGCGCCTGTAGTCCCAACTACTTGGGAGGTGGAGGCAGGAGACTCGCTTGAACCTAGGAGTTGGAGGTTGCTGTGAGATGTGATGCCACAGCACTCTACCCAGGGTGACAGCTTGAGGCTCTGTCTCAAAAAAAAAAAAAAAAAAAAAGAAATGTTTGATATATGCTGTGGTAAGATGGCCACAAAGAGGAAGCAAATTCTGTCACGGTCATTTGGGGACATGAGGGAGCCATCTCTGTGTGATTCATGGGGCACTGAACTCCCTGGATGGCAGCGGCACAGGAGGTGGGTGACAGCATTGTCCCTGAGATCTGGGTTTGTAGAATGGTGTCCTGGAAAGTGAGAAAGACAGACACTCAGAGGTCCTCCTGGAAGAGCAGCTCGGATAAGTCCAACTTAACTGGAAAGAGATTTCAAAAAGGGGTCGATGGACTGAACCCCAGGGGAGCTGTGTCCAGGCTCAACTGGCTGTCCCGTCTCCTCACGGACCCAGTAAGGAACCTTTGTCTTGCTCCTGAAGTCGGAATAGTGCCTTTCCTCTATACTCTGTCTCTTCTACCATGAAAAATAAAAATAAAAAAACAGAAGCCGGCCCTTACTGTGCTCCCATTTAAGACACTGTTGTCTCTTTTCCTTTCCTTTCCCTCCAGACTCCTGGGCATGAACTTCTCAGCTCCACACTAGACTTGCTCTTGGACCCACTGAACTCTGGCGTCCAAGGGCACCAAAGATCTTGTTACCAAATGTGGATACTTTTAGAACTGTTAATTCACCTTACAGTGGCTGCCTCTGTCCCTTTAATATCGTCAATCCTTCCTTTAATCACTGTACATAAAGATGACAATAGGCTAGTTATGAGCATCAATGTGAGTGCTCAGCACAGCTTTTCACGTGTAGCATGAGCTCTGGGTGTGAAAATGTTTGTTGATATTTTCCCCATTTTTCTCAGTTGCCTTCGTGAGACTTCTGTGTCCACCTTTAGCGTACATGTCCCTCGCCCGGCGGCTTCTTCACGCACTAACATACTCTTGCTGGGTCATTTTATCAGTCTTTACTACTCAAGAACTATGGTGTTACGACCATCACGCTCACATGTGGGCAGCCCTGTGCGCTACTAAACCTGTAGCTGTGTACACCATGTCTGTAACTTTCTGATGGGGATTCCCAGCTCAGCTGGCAAATGTCCCTAAGTGTAAAGTCCTTCCTTGCTAGCTTATTCGCTGTTATTTTATCTTTCCTCAGTCACTGTAAACTTCCTGCAAGCCAGCAGGTTACCCTTGTGTTCCTCAGACACAGCACAGAGCCATTCAGTGAAACATACAACCCACACTACAATTCTTAATCAATTAACTTTTTTTTGAGACAGCGTCTCACGACGTCACCCTCAGTAGAGTGCTGTGGTGTCACAACTCACAGCAACCTCACGCTCTTGGGCTTAAGTGATTCTCTTGCCTCAGCCTCCTGAGTAGCCAGTGCTACAAGGCACCCGCCACAACACCTGGCTATACAATTCTTAATTTAGAAGACCTTACTTTAATGAGCAATCATAATTATAACCCCCTCCTACACACAACAGTCCCTGCACATGATTAAATTAAGTGCTAATTTTTTTTTTTTTAATTTTAAGGGAAGCATCTGGAATACTTAACTAATGAGAAAAATACACAAGTGGCTGGCGACTGAAATTTTGAGATAAGAGCATACAATTAAATTTAGAAATCAGATGAAACTACTTCAGGACAGGTCTGAATAATAAAATTCTCTATTAAAAGAATGACTGAATGTTTTTTAAAATAATCCAAAGAAACAGAAACTTCTAAAAACTTCACAGCAAACTACGTCTAAGACCTGGGACAAAAAAAGTACCAGGGCTGTTATGTCTGAAGCCATCACATCTGTGGCTACACATTACGATGGTAAATGTGACACAGAAGCAAATTTCTCTTGGGACTTTTCACAGCAATAAATATCACAGTCTGGTGACAGCAGAGGGAGTTAGGATCACACCCTCACAAGTCTGAGACCTGGTTCAGGGAATGTGACAAGGAAAATGCACATTAGTTAGGACCTTCAAATCTTTTTCTGCTTCAAAAATTGGCGGAATTGCAGAACATACTTGCTGCAACACAGTAAATTCACCCGCGAAGCCACGCCCCAACTGAATGTGGAAGACGAATGGTCTAACCGAAATCAGGTCTTCAGAACCGTGGGGTCCCGTGGACATGAGGATTAATACTAAAATATTTGAGGCCAGAAGTAAAATGTTCTCCATTGCTTAAAGGCATGAAACTACATCAATGGAATATAATTTACTAAGAACACCATCAATTAAAAAATAAAATAAGAGAATCTATTATTAGGAAAACTCTGGGTTCCAAAAGTGGTACCTTGTTGGGCTCTCAAGTAAGAACTTCATAACTGTGGTTCTCATCCAATCTCTCTCATGCTTCGTCCACCCTTCACTAAGAACCCTGGCCCTCATGTCCTCTTTCTTTTACAAACTTTCTCCTTCTTTCTTTGAATTCTTAATTTGCAAATATCTACAGTCTGGGCAACAGGCCACATACCTTAAGGGAGTTTTAAAAGAGAAAATAGTAGCCTTGTCTTTAGGAATTAAAACTCTATTATTGGGGAAAATAACTGTATAATGATTATAAAAACAGATAGATTTTAAAAGAAGTATAAAAAGGGAAAAATAAGTGCCATAGGGTTTCAGAGTAAGAAAATTTTAAATGAGATCACACAAGACGGTTTTGATCCAATCTCACTGTGTCCTCATAAGGAGGTAACACAGGGATGGCAGAGTGAAACCCCGGGCAGAAGATGACCAACACGACCAGGGAGAGCAGCCCTCAGAAGAAACCCGTTCTCTCAGCAGGCAGAGCCGGGACTTCCGGCCTCCAGAAAGGAACTCGGAGGAAGTCAATTTCTGTCGTTGAAGCCACAGAGTCTGTGCTACTTTTCTCAGCAGCTCCAGCAAACTCCCTCCAGTGCTCAGTGACCACGAGGGTCAGACAGTGACTCTGACGGCTGTGGCTCAGGAGCAGACACGTGGAAACCTGATTTGCTTGTCGGTAGGCACTCCAACAGGCTTTGAGCCAAGAATACCGGCGACCTGGGTTTACGGCAAAAGATTTATCTCTTTATTTTTGAGTATAATGGTTGGGGAGATGAATTTGGAAGATCAGTTAGGAAAGAATTAGGTCGTGGGATTCACCTGTAAAAAAATAATGGGGACTAAATGGGCCCACGGACGGTGAGAAAAGTATTGAAGTGAAGTGTATTTGATTTGGAAACTGATTCTGTAACAGTGGAACGTAGAGAATCACAAGCTCAGTGGTACCAAGCATTTAATATTAAACACGGAGACATCAGCAAAAATAAGGATGTTAGCATAAGTTTCAAAAAGTTAAAAACCTGACTCTCCTGTAATTATAGAATAAACACATGTTAGAGATTTTATTCGACTTATTAACAAGGGAACCAGTCTCTCTCACCATCACACAGACACATATACACAGGCAACTTGGAATTCTGAAATTAATTTTCTAATAAATGCCAAACTGGTTAATATCATTTAATGGGCAATAAAATTATTCGGGTCATTTTTTTTTTTAGTAATAAAATGACTTGGGTTATCTTTTCCACAGGGCAGAAGTCAAATGTGTCTCTCTGGGATGGACTGTCTTTGCATTGCTGTGGACTCGGAGCGTTTGCCCGTCTGTCAGTTTTCTATCGAACTCCTGCCCCCTCAGACTGTAAAATAACCAGGTCAGCAGAAGGACAATCGGGGCGTCCAGTCTCACCGAATCGGGTAATCCCAGAGGGTTCTCTTGAGGACACACACCCTGTCATCTCTTTTTACCATTTATCTTGGGATATTTTTTTCTTGCAGTAAATACACGAGAAGCTAATTTTCGTATGTTTACTATCACACAGAAACACTCAGGGACGAAAGTGCAGCACACAATCAGAAACGTGAGGCTGCTCCTCAGCTAGGAGGTGTGTGCACACTCGTCCACATTCCTCCCGGGTGAGGTCGTAAAACTGAGAGGAATGATATGCTGAGATTTGAGGCAGGTGTGAGGACACCTTCCCTTTCCTACTCTTTGCTTGGGAACAACCTGCCTTTCTGTGGTCCCTGCACCTAATGGGATTTAAAATCTCCGTTTCATGTCCACGGCGTGGATTCCCTTTGGCCCTTTCTGGTGTTTCTGTTTCCTTGCTGCTAGCTGGACCCCAGCTTTTCTCTTTTGCTAGGCGGGGCCCCAGGGCTGAGATTTTACCTGCTACTCTGGTAGGAAGCCCTTGCGCCAGGTTAGTCCTGACAGTGAAGAATCCAGTCCCCAAACCGCCCTTCTGCTGGTGCTCGGTGAGCCGTACCCAGAAAGAGACGAGCCAGAGAGGCAGGTGTGAGTCGCCCGCCCAGAGGTGGAAATTCCCCACGGAAATAATTGCCGTGATTTTCCAATTTTCTGTCTGGCCTTTAATTTCTGTGGCTTAATGAGTATCTTTTTCTTTATGGGCCATGTTGTCAGTGCTTCCCAGATATTTACAAAGAGCTCTGATAACCTCTGCATAAAACAAAGTGTTCTTTCATTCACCCATAAATGTTTCCACTCATTTATTCATTTGTAAAAAATTACTAAATGCTTTGTATGAGTTAAGCACTGTGCAGGTGCTGGAAGACAGATAAATACAATGTATCTGTGTCATAGAAAGTGTACCCTCTAAGGGACACAGAGCCACCGCCTTTCTGGTGCATTCCAGGTGGGCACACATCTGCCCAGAGGATCTGTCGTGGGAGAAGCCGCCTGTCAAAAGACTCGACTGCAGCCCCAAGGCTGGGACGCAGGGCTGACCTCAGGCTCCTCTCAGTCAAATCCCTGCCAACTTCTGGATTTTGACCCAGGCATTAGGAATTTCTTCCTAGTCATAAATATATCATGCATCAGTTTCCATAAAGAGGTGAAGATGGTGAATTACTGACCTGTAAGCTACTTTTACCCTCATGTTATTTACTTATATTTAAATACAAACTTAAGTGTTGCATTTATAGAAAAAAACAATAGCTTTTATTTATCAGAAATGTTGATTCTGTTACCAGTCAACTGAAATGTCCAACCTAAATCTTCTATTTATCTTGTGCTTTCACAGCACCTTGAACAAGAATATATTTATTCTCCTTTCTCAGAAGTATATTTTATCAAAGATATGGTAAGAAATATCTCCATAGATAATTCCTAATATCTAAAACATAGATAATTATTCATATTTGATAATAAATTCATTAAGGGAATAGAAATTTCTTTTCAATAAAGGTAATTGATGTATGTCAACTACTACAAAACCAGAATCCCGTAGCAGAGAGATAGGATTCTATGGTCAGTGAAGCCGCTCATATATAACTTAAACTCTGTAAGTAATAAATAATAGTCTAGTTCTCCAAGTCTAGAGGGACTAGAAATGCCCAATAGCTCCTTCCTACTAGACGTTTATTTCTTCCAGATTCTTTCATTGCAACTATCTTGATGACCAAAGGACGGTCCAGAGAATCCAGTGCTAACTGTGGAGCATCTGAGCTCATCTGAGGCTGTAATGGCAGAGACCTCCACCGCACTGCCACCTCCTCCCCCAGCGGAGAAACAACTACAGATAACATATGTGTGTCTCATGCATATATGCACACACATACACATATACAGATTACATACAATATAAACATATTTGCATAGATCAAATTTACTATGTTAAACTATTTTGAATTGCACACAAACTTTAAGTCTACCTGGTATACATACACATATATACAAATATGTATATATAATGTTGCCTTTGGCTAGTATACATTTGGGGGTAAGCCAACAAAAGATTTTAGAAAAAAATTGCTTTTCAACTCACCATGGTAAAAAAAAAACAAAGATAATACAAAAATAACGTCATCGCTGAAGCAAAAAACAAAACATTATTTTTCAACCACCTAAAAAGAAAGGCTTTGGGGAATGGACTCTTCAGAGGGGAAAAAACAAGAAGATCCATATTTATTTTGAACTATGCTTTGTGCCTCTTTTTCCACAAGTGTCTTTTAACTCTCACACAATTACTATTATAGATGAAATAGCATAGTATAACTGCAAAAAGCTCACATCTCCAGAACTTTATTTATTTTCCTTTTTATTAATTCATAGACACATAGATCATGAACACATTTATGCTTTTGTGGGGTATAATGTGTTGATTTTTTTAAATACAATTTGGATTGTTACATCCAACTAATATAGCTTTCTTAATTATTTACTTAATTATTGTGTTAAGACATTTATGTTCTGTACTTGGCAGATTTGACTTGTACAAATTACTTCCACATAATACACTTGCCTGGACACCGTTCTGCCTCTTGGCCTGCACAATGGACTGGTGGGCAGATGTGAAAAAATATATACATGTAATGCGGGCGCGTTTTCAAAATCTACCAAGGTCATTAACGCACCAAATGTAAATGGTCTCCCATTTATCAAATGCCCTGGGAAAATCCGGAGATAATTGAAATGATAGATGAAGAGATGAAACTCTGGACTAATGGTCTGTATATCAATGAATCAATGTCACATTTATGAAAACTTTTGGAAAATGATTTCTATTCTTTGCTGATTTTTAAAGTTTTAAACCCTAGGAAGGTAAGTAATAGGGGGACTAAAGTCTAAATTAAATAGAGACCCCATCAATCTATCAGAAACCTTTCTGCTACAATTTTTCTCATGATAATTTGCATTTCCCTGTGCTAATTTTAGCGGAATTTCTTATCTTCACCTTTCTAAGTTTCAGCCGCTTTTCTTTTTCTTTTTGTGAAACCATCAGTTCATAAATCACCTCACTGGGGGATCTATTCGTCTTCTTCTGCCTAAATTACAGGTATTTTACATAAGGAGAGGAAAAAAAGCTTAGCATGGGGGAAAAAGATTTAAAAATAAAAGATTCTTTCAGTTTAATTAAAAATAAAGTGTCTTTTACTGATCAAAAAAAAAATCATTGCAATGAATGTAGGGTGGTTTCAAGTTAAACTCTTCGATAAGAAAGAAGAGATGAGAGTTGGGCGGGCGGCGTGCACCTGCAGTCCCAGCTACGCAGGAGATGGGGCAGAAGGAAGAACCAGAAAAAACTTATTTATTAGAGCAGGTTCTTTAAGGTTAAAGGTTAAATCAGGCATTAGGGTCTAGAAAACAAATGGTGCTCAGAAACAAACTTTCTCTGTCACCAAAAGTAATAAAAAATCCAAATATATGAGGGCAGATGGGTTAAAATATAAATGTAAGTCACGTCATTAATGAATTTAAGGAATCAAAAAGTCTTCCCAGAGCAACTGGAGTTCTCTGTCCATGTAACAAATGTGTTTTGACACCTTTAATTAATAGTTCTAGCATGTGCCTGTGATGGGCGTATTTCCTGCACGTCAGGCCCAGCTGTCGGGACCCAGGACCGTTGGGCTGCTCAGAGAGTTACAGAGAGATACTAGGAGGTGGCTGTAGGCACAGGCCGGGGCCTCCAAGGAGAAGTT
Organism: Perodicticus potto; assembly: GCA_963574655.1. Classification (NCBI taxonomy): domain Eukaryota; kingdom Metazoa; phylum Chordata; class Mammalia; order Primates; family Lorisidae; genus Perodicticus; species Perodicticus potto. Next base: position 35,872 of record CAUYRH010137887.1, read on the forward strand.
CAAAGGAGACCAGGGTCACTGGCTTCACAATTGTTTGCATCAGAAGCTACACGGAAAAAGATCTTGCTGATACTTTGAAGAGGTTAAATGAAATTGTTTTTCTTAGGACTTGAGCTGGGAATCCTGACCAACTAAGGTCAGTCAGAAAGACAGCATTTTGGAATTCAAAGGGAAGAGATGGCAGGAAACTCCTAGAAGAAATCTCTCGAAATCGAAGACGTTTGCATTCCAAGCTCTGAATAACACTTGGGAATCTGAAATCCTGGGCACCACTCCCCTCATTAGTACCCTGGAAGAACTTTAACTTCTGATATGCATTCCAGTTATTAAAACATTGATGGGTTTCCATACTGGCTGGGAAAGTCTCTGTCCTGAGATTCCCTGAGGGCCACCCTGTACCTACTATCACCCCTTTCCCAGGACTTCCCAGCCCAGAAAATGAATCGCTAATTCCTGGAGGCGGCCCCGGCCCCACTCTGAGTCTGCGGACTGCCCGTGCTAATGAGATATTAAGCACGTTCAGTGTCACCTTTGCACAGTCCAGCATGTGAGCCAGGCACGGTGCAGCCACTGGTTTCCTTTTCCTTCTTTACCAAGCAGCCCTTCCTTTCACACAAGCCTTCCAAGAACTTCACAAAAATGTAGGCCTTTCCCGCTGGCCATCACCTTACCTATAATGTTAACAAAAAAGAATTTCGCTGTGGCAGGCGCCTGTAGTCCCAGCTACCTGGGAGGCTGAGGCAAGAGAATCGCTCAAGCCTAAGAGGTGGAGGTTGCTGTGGGCTGTGACTCCACAGCACTCTACGGAGGGCGAAAGAGTGAGACTCTGTCTCTACAAAAAAAAAAGAATTTTAATGTCACTATTTGGCACTGATTTCACAGCTTCCATTATTGTTTCCAATTCCAGGAGCCCATTCTGAGACTGGCACAGCACGAAATCAGGGGAATATGAAAGGTGACATAAAGTGATGGCACCGGCTGTCCCACGTGGCTTGTAGGTTTCTCCGATGACTTTTCAGACATGCCCTCCATCAGTCCAAAGGCAAGACAGTTTCTTACATGCCCCAAAACCAGGTCCTCTTTCCATACGAAAATTTAGTGTTCCTATAGGACTCCAGAGCCCAGGTTTTCTTCTCTCTCTCTCTCATTTATTATTATTATTATTACTATTTTTTGCATTGTTAATGCACTCTTAAAACACTTCACTCTGAAATCAGGGCACAGAATTGCGTCTGGCATGATGGAATACTACCCATGTCTCTAATGGTCAGGAGCCCCAAAGCAACCAAACTTGCGAAACCACACTCAGTGCACAATTCTTCTGAGGACAGAGAAGGACAAAGGAGGCCAAACAAGTGACAGTGAGTGGCTGGTTTTGTTGCTATGAGTTGATACTTAACTCCCCAGACTGCAGGACATGGTACAAAGAGCGAGCAAAAGTGCAACCAAGGACTTCTCACGGTGCTGCAAGGTCATCATCCACCCTGAGATTTTAGTTATTGGGTGCGCTTTTCCCCTTTTTTCTGATGAGTTTAGAAATTAATGATATGATATTTTGGTGTGTGTTTACTAAGTGCCTCCTGGAACTTTATAACTAAATTTTATTATGGCACCAAGAAATATAAGGGAGCAGCATTTGGTGCCACGATTTTTCTTATCTGAACAAAAAAAAAAAACCCTAGTATTCTAAGAAAGGGACTCTCAGATCTTTATGCTGTCGATACATCTTCCTCAAAGTAATTTCACCTAATGCCAATTTTCTATTTATAGAAAGAAACCAGACAGAATCAAGTGTCAGATAGCTAGTGTGGTTATGCAGAAGGCACCACATTCCCACGAAGAGAATCAAGCAGTCTTTACTGTGCTGTGCTGGAGAGCGTTCAAGTATTTTTTCCCTCTGATTTACATAACAATGAAAATAATATTTGAATATATCATACTATATACATACCATTCTTACCTATATGGCATCCAACTGCATATTCTCATTTATTAACTACTTAATTTTTTAAACTTAATCATATTCCATGGATATTTCCCAGGTTATAGCCATTCTACAGTCAGTTTTAGTAATTGTTAATCAATACAATGGTTTGTACAGACAGCTTCATGTTCATTGAATTTAGCTTATTTCTATTTTTTTCCGAAAATGTCAATTTTTTTCAATAATGTCAATGCTGCCATTAACATCCTTCTGGCTAAATATTTGTGCAAAATATCCATGCTTATAATATGATTTATTAAGGCTGCTGAAAACAGCCCTGCACAGCTAGAGCTAGCCTGTCATTGTATGGTGGGCCTAAAAGTTCTGTCTGCAAAGGAAATATTATAACATTCTCTGAACTTGGCATGACAATAGTGATTCAATGCTTTCCTCCCCTCCCAGAGCTATTTCAAATGCTTTGAATTACACATGATATCACAATATTTTACAGTTTTAAAGCATTTCAAATTTCAGATTTTGAACTTTAAGTTATTGTTTGGACCAAAGATAGTGTATATCTCTGTAAAATTTAAATCACAATTGGAACATAATCTAGATCATATAATTTAGATCACATCAAATTACTTAAGTGTGTTTGAATAAATGTTGGCAATCTTAAGAAAATGTGGTATAGCTTCCTTTCAGATCATATACCAAAACAGATTTGGGTGGATTGCAGTTAAATATTTTTCAAAAGAAACTTCTGAAAAACTAGAATTGGGTATTCATCAAATCTCTGAAGAGGGGGATAGATTTGACAATTTGTAAAAGTCACAAAGAAAATAATCAATGACTTTGTTCTCATAACTTGTTTTTAAACTTTTATATGTTATAAAAACTGACAAAAGAATTAGTTGTAACGTTTGAAAATACATCAAAATAACAAATTGCCATCCTTACTAAAGAAAATACAATTGTTAATAAATCAGTCACTAAATGAATAAGGAAGTTCTATAAAGGGACAATTCAAAAGTTGCCACAAAAGTCGGCAATTCTCAGCTTTAACAAACATTAAAAAATATGTCATCTTCAGAAATCAAACAAAATAAAATTAACACAATATTGATGTAGCATGGTTTTAACCTATATAATATGACATTTTAAAATATAAGGTACAGGGTGGTGCCTATGGCTCAAAGGAGTAGGACGCCGGCCCCATATACCAGAGGGTTCAAACCAGGTGGGTTCAAACCAGGCCCCAGACAAAAACTGCAAAAAAAAAAAAAAAAAATATATATATATATATATGTATATATATATGTATATATGTATATGTGTGTGTGTATATATATATATATATATATATATATATATATATATAGTACAATAAGCCTTGTGAACTTTTTCAGGTACTGTTGGTAGAAGTCACAGAGATATCTATTTTGGGGAAAAATATGTAAATATGAATGAAATGCTATAGGAAATGTATATGCTTTTCATAACTCAAGAGTTAATAATACCATGAACAGCCACTATTATATAAATATGCTGTTAAATTTGATTACGTTAACAATGAATGAGGTTTCAAAAAATAGGAAGCCATACATGTGAATGTATATAAACATAAATATCATAGTACGTTAATAACAAACATAAAGTCATATGATGTGCAAACAAATCTGTCTCGACAGTTGTCTAGCACAGTGTCTCTGCCACATAGAATTCATGCAGTAATTATTGGCTAAATGAGAAAAATACAGAAACATAGCAATGTGTAGAACCCCCCCTTCGAAAAAGAAAAAATAAATAAATAAATAAGCCTGAAAGGAAATGTGTCCCGGTGTCTAAGCATCTGTATTAGTATGGTAGCATTATGGGCAACCACTTTTCATGTTCCTAACGTCCCTGTATTACTTTTTGCACTTAAATGGATTTATAAAAAGTAAAATTATAATTGTAATAAATATAGGGTAGACCCTGTCCCATTATATTTTAAAAACATCTGAGCTGTTCTAGATAATGCTATGATTCGTTCTAATTCTGAGCACAGGAAAGGCTGCTGTGCCACGTGGTTCTCCTCCTTTAGGAAATAAATCCTGTATCTCAACTAGGGGGGAGGAAAAACAGCACAGAAAAGTTTCTGGAAAGAAGTCTTGGAAGAGATAATGTTTGAAAGATGGATTTCCACGACATTTGTGCATTCATTTTATTTCTATCCAATTACTTTAAGAAGAGTCACATCAAAGACCAGAGACGCAAGTGGATTAAGGTCGGGGTCAATGGTGAGACATCAAGGTTGGGGTCAATGGTGAGACTGCTGGAGTTTGTGCAGCTGTTTGGTGGAAACCCAGGTTGGGAGGTGCCGGTGAACGCGATAAACACCTGAGAAGCCCTGGGAGCATCTGAGCCGGGCTGTATGAGCTCCAGGCTGGTGCTTTTTTGTACTGTCACCTCCACGCAGAGGGGGCCTTCACGCCCCCCCGCTGGTGGGCTTTCTGCCATGCCCAGCCCTTTCCTCCCACTGCAGTTAAAACATAATTGATTTCTATTTTATTCCATTGTTACTTTCTCTCTGCCATCTCACAGCTGGTTATTATGAACTGATGTGTCAATAAATTTCCCTGTTCATACAACTGGCACATTTAAACAAAGCTCTTCTGGGGATAAAACCTAATTCATATAAAACAGAGGGATTCTACATGGCAGCTCTGATGGAGTGAATATAACTTCCTAACCATTGTGTTGAGACAGAATCTGATATCATTTCTAGTCTTAGCAATAAAAATTATTGTGAGTTGTAAGTTTTCTATCGGCATAGGGTGGGGTCAATGATGTCACTCGTATGGTGTTTGCCATCCTAGCCTCAACCCCAAAGCAAAATGATCCCAGCAGACAATGGAAAATAAATAATTTGTCACGCATGATCAATCACAGGATGTATGCAGCTGGCAGGCTGGTTACACACAGCAGCTACCAAGCAAACATAAACGGTATGTATATTGTAAAAGATGAGAAAAACAGGAGATCCCAGATTTCCAAAATCCTTCTCAGAAATCTCTAAACAGCCATCTCTGATCTGTGACTGACGTTTTCCATTAATTTGCACCAAAATGAACAAAAGAACAGAAAAAGGATATCTCTTTTTCATAAAGTTTAACTTTTCCTTAAAGTATTGTTTTTAATTCTGAGATTGTATGGTTTCCTTTTTTAGTATGAAAATGACCGATCTGCAATGGTGGCAGTCAAACATGAACGTTCTCCCGGACACAGTCATTTGCATTTCCTCGTGGGACAGGGGATGGGTGGAGACGCATAAAATCGGAGTCTTGAAAACTCTTCTCCAGTTAGCAAACCTTTCCAGATAGCCTATCGGAGTTTGTCTCTATAGGTAACGTCACATTTTCAACGATGAAGAAATAGAAGGTAAATCTTCCTGCCATCTCCTCCTGATTATAAAAACATGCTGAACATAATTTCCCTCCTCTTAAAAATCCAGTGGCCAGTGGCTCTCCCATCACGCTCTGTTGTAACCATGAGAAATTTCTAGTGTCTATTCAATGAACCCAGACTACGCATGCGCTGGATACTTCTATGGGCTATTCTTCCACTATTTCTTGTCCTCCAAATCTTCCCATCGGAGCTGGTGGCACTTCCCTTGTCCTGGCTGCCGTCTCTCCTTGCAATATGCTTAATGGATGAGAGAAGCGTCTGTACGTTTAAGCGTCTAAATGTTGAAACATCTAATATTGTTTGGGGAAAATGGCTACAATTATTTGATGGTTCTAAGTTGTGTTCTAGAGAGGTGAGGTATGTGGCAATTACTGGAAGCAGGATCACATGCTACATACTTCTAACTTCCATCTGCTTTTTTATTCTGTTGAGTCCTGAAAGCTTTCCTGCAGGTAACAGTGGCCACATGACAGTGGCCATGTGACATGGTGGTGACTTGTGGAGCGTAGACAAAAGTCTGCTGAGGATTCCTGGGGAACTTCCTAACACAGGCATGGACCCATCTTATTTCCCGCCTCATCATTCATGACACACAGTGGTCAAGTGTGTGGAGGTGCAAAGCCGTGTGGAATCCACCCACGAAAAGCACCCAGAGGAGGCGGGCGCTGTCTGGAGGCTGGAGGGAACGTGATAAGAGCTGGGCACTTGTGGGCACTCTTGAGCCGCTGTGCCACCCCTTCACGTCTTCTCCTGAACACCTGTACTGGGAGATAAATAAACTGCTAATAGTTTCAGCATTTCTTGCTTTTTTGCAGTTGAACGTATTCTGTACCATACCTGAGTATATCCCATTTCTATGGAGGTAGGTACCATGAACTGGTTCCACCCTTACATAGTCCCCAAGGAGATTTCACAATTACAAAATGCAGCGAATATCACTTCGAAATTGACGAAGGGCATTTCCTATGAAGAGAGGGGAAATGTATGCCCAAAGTACATCAGTAAGATGTGCCTCAATTTTCTTTCTGTGAGTAAATATTCCCTGAGCTGAACTATGAGAGAAAGAAAGCCACATGTGACGACAAATGATTCAATCCTGCTATTTTACTATTTCCAAATCCAAACCAATAAGGGCAACAACTTTCTAATGTCAAAGTGAATGTGAATGTGTTTTGAAAACTTCTTCTCCGGTATGTCTTTAAATAACAAGCCACGTACTATGGAAAAACGTTGGCAACAAGCATCAGAAAGCTCAGAGGCACTGCCCTGTTCAGCAGCCAGGAGCTGAGGAGTTTACCCAGCGATGAGAGCTTCACAATGGATTTAATAACCAGCAATTTGGTGCAAATTGAAATCAAATGTGTTCCATCTACAGGGTGTTTACCATTGATTTTCCCCCTTTCATTTCAATACTAAGATGTTAAAAATTCTGTGTGAAATAACTTTAGACACAGAAGAGCTCATCTGTGAGGTTTAAAAAAACAGAGCTCATGTAAATGAAACAAAGCAGAAATGTTTCTGTCAGCCCCTCTCCACTTTGCATTTTATTACCTGATCATGTATGAAGAGTGCGAAAAGCAGAGTGCTGCGGTCTGTGTGTTTAGATGTCACAAATACTTGAAATCTCGTACTAAAATTTCCCCCCTTTTAGAAGTGAAAGCCCAGGCGCGGTCATCCTTGGCTATTTGGAGGAATTCACTTACCCCTCAGAGTAGAGCTGACAGCATTGGGTGAAAAAAAAATGAGCCTTGTTTACTGTGAGCAAACATAAAAATCTGGCTCATTCAGAGGCCAAAGTTGTAATTCAAAGAGAAGATTTTAAAATATTAGAAAACAGCAGGAAAGAAACCATGCACAAAAGTCTAACAAATTATAATTACTGTTAGCATTTTGTGTATTTTCTATTGACAAATTTTCTTTTGCTTCTCTTTGTCACTTACGAATGCACTGAGTGCATAAAAATTTATATCCTGCTTTTCACTGACTTCTAAGGATTTTCATATTGTCATAGTCCTTATAATAATCATCATTTGAAAGGCTATCGTATAATTCACATTTAATATAGTAGACTTTGTTTACTTCTTCTTGGGCATTTAAGTTGTTTTTAATACCAAATACATGATTTAAAATTCTACACTGAAAAGAAAATGATATGTCATCTAAAATAGGCATTTTAGATTTTTTCTTTAGTATTTATTTTCCAAAGTGGAATTATGGGGTTAAAGAGTAGAATACTTTAATGGTTCTTTATACATAGTCAATTTTTTTGTAAAATTGTAAATATTATGGTACTTCCAACAGAAACATGTGGAAAATCTTTATTAAGAGTCTGCCCTAGCAGAAGGAATCCATGTGACGTTTTGTCCCACGTAGGTGGAGATGCTCAAGTATCTACTAACAGTGCTCCTTAACACAGAGTTCTCAGGAAAACTCATCTCTCTTGCTGCTTCCTCGAGACAGTTTTAATGGCCAAATATCAGGAAAGCACACACCCACTTAGCCTGTTTGGACTGCTGTAACAAAATAACATAAACTGGGCAGCTTATAACAACAGAAATTTGTTTCTCACAGTTCTGGAAGCTGAGAAGTCCAAGATCAAACCCTAGCAGATGTGGTGTCTGTCAAGGGTGTTTTCTGGTTCATATGGTGCCTTCTTATTGTGCCCTTGTGTGGTGGAAACTCTCTGGGACCTTTTCTATAAGGGCACTCTCATAAATGAGGGCAGAACCCTCATTAGCTACATGCTGCCCCAAAGGCCCCATCTCTAATACCATCAGTTTGGGGACTAGACTTCAACACATGAATTTGGGTTGGCCATACATTTAGACCATAGCACTCACTAATCTGCCTCTTACAGATCCCTTACAATGTGGAATATTCTAAGTACTGCAATATTCTTCCAGAAAGACAACTGTTTTACTTTTATCTTTGTTTTGTTCACTTTTAAACATACCCCGCCCCCACCTAACATCTCCACCTTCTTAGAGCACCTGCTCTCATCTTGTCTTACAAACATGTTCTAAGAAACACGCCTTAAGAAAAGGCTACTGCAAGTATTCTGTGTGATGGTTCAATAGGCACACAAGATTGCTCCAAATCTGAATCCATTCTAGAAAATGATGGCAGGACTAGCCTCAGTAGCCTTAAAAGTATCTATACATTTGTCTGTCTGCTTTAGAGAAGGTTCTATTCGTGTCTCTTGCTCAGTGATATATGGAGTTGTTGGGTCTTTTTTTGTTGACTAATTTGAATTCTTTATAGATGGTAGTTATCCAGCTTTTGTCTGATTCATAATATGCAAATATCTTTTCCCATTCTGAAGGTTGTCTGTTTGCTTTGAATATTGTTTCCTTAGCTGTACAGAAGCTTTTCAGTTTAATTAAGTCCCATTTGTTTATTTTATGTTGTTATTGTTGCAATTGCCACAGAAGTCTTCTTTATAAAATCTTTCCCCAGGCTGATATCTTCAAGTATTTTCTCCACACTTTCTTCTAGGATTTTTCTAGAAAGAAAAATAGATTTAAATATTTTAAATTAGATTTAAATTAGATTTAAATATTTTATGCTTAAGGCAAACATGAGCTACAAAATTATATGTGTATTGGTATTTAACCATGGATCTCACAGCATCAAAATAAAAATGATCATTTTATTGCTATCACATAAAAAAATAAATATTTTATCCATCTTGAATCAATTTTTGTAAGTGGTGAGAGGTGTGGGTCCAGTTTCAGTCTTTTACATGTGTTTATCCAGTTCTCCCAACACCATTTATTGAATAGGGATTCTTTTCCCCTGTGTATGTTCTTGTTTGAATTATTAAAGATTAAGTTGCTATAAGATGTTAGTTTCATCTCATGGTTTTCTATTGGTCTGTCAGTGTCTCTATTTTTGTGCCCATTCCATGCTGTTTTGATCACTATGGCCTTGAAGTATAGCTGAAAGTCTTGTAGGGTAATACCTCTGGCTTTGTTGTTGTTATTATTGTCTCATTATTATTATTGCAGTTTTTGACCGGGGGCAAATTTGAACCCACCACCTCCAGTATATGGGGCCGGCACCCTACTATTCCTTGAGCCACAGGCACCGCCCTGTTTTTATTATTAAGAATCGCCCTGGCTATACAGGGTTTTTTCTGGTTACATAAATGAAGAATTATTTTTCCAAATCTTGAAAGTATGATGATGGCATTTTAATGGGGATTGCATTGAATCTACAGATTGTTTGGGGTATTATAGACATTTTCACAATGTTGATTCTTCCCAGCCATGAGCATGGCATGTTCTTCCATTTATTGATATCTTCTGCTATTCTTTTCTTAGGGTTTCTTAATTTCTTTGTAGAGGTCCTTCACTTCTTTTATTATGTATATTCCTAGGTATTTCATGTTTTTTGAAGCTACTGTGAAGGGAAAGGAAATATGGAGAATCCTCAAAGAACTCAAATTAGAAATCCTATTTGATCCTGCAATCCCATTACTACATCCCTGCATCTACCTAGGAGAAAAAAAATCCTTTTATCATAAGGACATTTGCACTAGACTGTTTATATAGCTCGATTTACAATTGCCAAAAAAATGTGGAAACAGCCTAAATGCCCACAACCCAGGAATTGATTAACAAACTGTGGTATATATACACCATGGACTACTATTTAGCCTTTAAAAAAGATGGAGATTTTACATCTTTTGTATTAAATTAACCTGGATAGAGGTGGTATACATTCTTCTTAGTAAAGCATCATAAGAATGGAGAAGCAAGAATCCAATGTATTCAATTCTTTAATATGAAGGCAGCAGATGAGTTAATACAGGGGTGGGAGGTAGGGGAATGAGCAAGTGGGGAGAGGGAAGGCGATGGGGCTTCAGGGTGTACAGCACACCTCTTGGGGATGGGACACAATTATAAGAGGGACTTTATGTAACAAATGCAATAAGTGTAACCTAAATCTTTGTACCCTTGAGGAATCCCAAACAATAAAAAAGGGAGGGGGTAATTAATAACAATAGGAATGATAGGGCTGCGCCTGTGGCTCAAAGGAGTAGGACTCCGGCCCCATATGCCAGAGGTGGTGGGTTCAAACCCAGCCCCAGCCAAAAACTGCAAAAAAAAAAAAAAACAGTAGGAATGATATACCTGGACTTTGTACCAAGCTCACAGATTGAGTTTGCAAGGCAAAACAGGCTTTCAAGTTAAACATCAATTATAACCAAAACTTTAATCGGAAGGATTCTCACGAAACATATTACAAATGACAACATGAAGAAAAAGTCTTGTGGGTGGCTCCTGTGGCTCTAGGAGTAGGGTGCCGGCTTCATATACTGGAGGTGGCAGGTTCAAATTCAGCCCTGGCCAAAACTGCAAAAAAATAAAAATAAAAAACCCTCTTACAGTCAATGCTGGTCCCTGTGAAACAGAGGGAGAGGTGTCTGACACCTGAAGAGGGAGGGAATCTCCCAGAGGATAACAGGAGCCCCATACCCTGGGATGGGTTAGGGGCAAGGTGAGGGGCTGGGGAATGTCTTGGGGGTGAGCCCTGTTTAAAAAAAAAAAAAAGAAAAAGTTTTGCACAGTAACTCAAAGTTTAGCTCTAGAATTTCCCCTTAAACTGGCAGTCCATTGGTATTTTGGTTTTTCAAATTTCTAATTAAAGAATGTTACAAAAGCTATATATTCATATATGGCAATTACATAAGGAACTTATGGATCTAAAGCAAAGGTGAACTTTCTTGGAATTTATCACACTCTATACCAACCAGGCAATCTCTGCCCAGCATGAAAACTGGTTGGATTTTTCATAAACCTCTAATTTAGTACAATGGTGTAGCTTTTATTTTTACTTGCTGGCTTGTTTCACAGTAGCTTTTTAAAGACTACTTATTCGACTATAATTCCATACTATATCCCAGACATAGGGGAAAAGTAAATCTTAGTTCAGTTTTTGCCAGTTTTGTTTTCTCTTTATAAAAAAATAAATAACTCTTTAGCTGGGCAGGATTTAGAGGTTTATTACCAGTCCATGCAAAACTGAAATTCAAAGCAAATTCAATTTTGCTTAAGGGAACATTGTGAAGTAACAATTCTTGGTATTATATGCCTCATATGATCCATTTCAAACCATACAGAATTATACTTTTTGTGTCACTGTTCCAAGAGACGAACAAATGTGAACAGCTAAGACATCTCACAAACGCACCAAGCTTAGGAAGTCTCAAACAAAACTTGAAATTTCTGTACATACTCCTGTCAAATGAAGTTATCACCTGTACACCACTTCTCTTGCAAACTGCTCTTCTATTTCCTTTCACTCGACCTAGACCGGCTTGGTGACCTAGAGAAGGATGAGGAGGGCTTACGATTTCTCTCCCAAGACAGTGGAGTCTCTCCTCTCCTATCTCTGGAAAGTGACCTGCTTGGGCTGCGAGAGAAGCTTTTCCTCCTTGGACATGGGTGGCAAGGTGGACGGCTCCTCCTATGATAATCCTCTCAGGGGCGATGACCCGAGAAGGAGGTGGGCCATGATTTCTACTTTTTCACTGTTGAACAGTTCCACCCTTCCACGGCAGCCACAGTGCTCCTCCATCTAGCTCTCAGACAGCACCAGCTGCATCTCCAGGATTTTCAAATGCAACAGAAGCAGAGCCAGAAGGATTTCCAGCAAACCACACACTTCGGAGTGGTCCATGATAGCCAAAAGCCCATTCCACTTCAGTGTTGTTGCCATTGTTTTACCTGCATAAATGTTACAGTCCAATGGGCAGGAATCACTATGCATTCGGTGATCTAGAGTTGAAGAGCAGAGGCTCAAGTCCTCAGCTCTGAGGGACCTTCCTGCTTCCTGCTCCCCTCTGGCCGGGCTCCCACAGTGTCTCTACCTTACCCGCATCCATGAAATGGCCAGGTTTATTTTCTTGATTCTTGGCTTTCTATGGTGATCAATATCCCATTCTCATGTTCAAATCCCATTCTCTTCTCTTCGTGCAAGCTCTGTTCTTTATTGGAATTCTAAAAAATTGTAGCCCAGATTTATTTGTAAGAACTAATCGGTCTCAACTTTTCTATGCCAGCTTTATAAAGAATTTTATGTCAGTTTGATTCTAGTCTGACATAAAAAAATCACTGGGGAAATCCATTGATTTGTATTATAGATAGAGATGCTAATTTAATGGTATGCAAAGTGAATTAAAACAAAATTCAACAGCTATGTGATAAAGGGACAATTCTAAAATACTATTCTTTTGGTGAGAAAACCCCTGTGAAACCTATTTAAAAATGATTTTGGTATTATTTAGATTTTTTAAAATGCGTATATTATTAAAAATTATAATCTAAGGTATTTAAGAAATATTTTCAAAAGCAAAAGAAAAACTGCTGTTAAATGGAAATTTTCTGCATTAAAGAACCTTAGTGTGTTCTCTAAGTGAACATTCGCTAGAGAGGAAAGAGAGACTGAAATGGTTACTTGGCAGCAGGAGAGAATGAGGATCAAACAAGATTAATCAACAAGAAGGAGGGGAGGACGGGTGGAGGGCGAGTAATTGGTGGGACCACACCTACAGTGCTTCATAGAAGGGTATGTGTGAAATTTACAAGGTGTAGAATATAAATGTCTTAACACAATAAGAAAGGGCGGTGCCTGTGGCTCAGCGAGTAGGGCACCGGCCCCATATGCCGAAGGTGGCGGGTTCAAACTCAGCCTTGGCAGAATTGCAAAACAAAAAAAAATAGCTGGGCCTTGTGGCTGGTGCCTGTAGTCCCAGCTACTCGGGAGGCTGAGGCAAGAGAATCGCCTAAGCCCAGGAGTTGGAGGTTGCTGTGAGCTGTGTGACGCCATGGCACTCTACAGATGGTGATAAAGTGAGACTCTGTCTCTCCAAAAAAAACAAACAACAACAACAGAAAACACACTATGGTATATGTTTACCCTGGAACACTATTCAGCCATAAAAAAAGATGGTGACTTTACATATTTTGCATTAACATAGTTGG
>CAUYRH010137895.1:0-37653 GCA_963574655.1 Perodicticus potto
TGTGGTGGGCGCCTGTAGTCCCAGCTACTTGGGAGGCGGAGGCAAGAGACTCGCTTGAGCCCAGGAGTTGGAGGTTGCTGTGAGCTGTGATGCCACAGCACTCTATCCAGGGTGACAGCTTGAGGGTCTTTCTCAAAAAAAAAAAAAAAAAAAAGGCCTGTGACACCGGCTCTCTGGGAGGCCGAGATGGGCAGGTTGCGTGAGCTCAGGAGTTCAAGATCAGCTGGAGCAAGAGTGACCCATCTCTACTAAAACTAGAAAAACTAGCCAGACCTTGTGGCAGGTGCCTATGGTCCCAACTACATGGGGAAACTAAGGCAAAAGGATGACTTGTGCCCAGGAGTTTGAGGTTGCTGTGAGCTGTGACTCGATAGCACTCTATTTAGGGCAACAGAGTGAGACCCTGTCTCGAAAATAAATAAATAATAAGGAAACTCGTGAGAGCAGCAGATAATAGAAATGAAGAGTGAGACTCTGTCTCAAAAATAAATAAATAACAAGGAAACTCCTGAGGGCAACAGATAATAGAAATGAAGAGCTGGATGAACCCTGGGAAGTGAAGCCAGGTGGGGAAGGCCTGACAACAGCAAAACCCAAGCATTTTAGCACCGAGGGTTCTAAGGACTTGTGTTACTAAGGGAACAGAGAAGCATGGTTTTCAAAGCTGCGCCAAACCAACCCTAAGCCACAGGTACCAGTGACCTCTTTCACTTTCAAAGGCAGAGATCGTACGGCTTGTTCTCATTTGGGCTCTCATCCTTACCCAATACTTACTCTTGCAAAATCAAAATTCTTATACTTCCTACAAATCATTTTCTTGCTCACAAACACCAAACATCTCATCTTCTTTTTGTTTTTTTTTCAGACAGAGTCTCACTTTGTCACCCTCAGCAGAGTGCCGTAGCATCACAGCTCACAGCAACCTCCACCTCTTAGGCTTAAGCGATTCTCTTGCCTCAGCCTCCCAAGTAGCGGGGACTACAGGCGCCCGCCACAATGCCCAGCTATTTTTTTTGTTGCAGTTGTCATTGTTTAGCTGGCCCAGGCCAGGTTCAAACCCACCAGCCTCAGAGTATGTGGCTGACACCGTAACCACTGTGCTACAGGTGTCAAGCCCCAACACCTCATCTTCGTGTTTCAGTGGTGTATCACTGTGCACTAGGGTGGTGAATAGTAAGTGTGTGCGTGATGTGGTGTGGGTGTGTCTGCACAGATGCACAGTCACAGCCGCATGACTCCAGGGAAACTCCGAGTCTCCTGAGTCATGTGCGGTGACCATAAATCCCTAGGAAGTGTCAAATATGCCTTATGCATCCACAGTTTTGCTGACACCTTTGTTCCTGTCTCTTTTAGTGAGAATGTCTCAGGCACCCATTAAATGCGACAAAAGATGCAGCAGCCCTCAGGGTGCCATCAGGGACCCACAGATGGTTTCATAAACTTTTAAAATTAGCATATTATTGACCCAATAATAGCTTCTTCTGAGAGATGTGTTTTATATCCAGTTCCCCCATATGGCATGGATATGCTGCTCAAGGACCACGTAATAAAAGTTTTTATAAAAATATGCATAGCACGTGTCTAGGAGTGGATCTGCAGATGGAAACCTTGTGGTTTCCTTTTTCTTTTCCACTAAATAAGTGAAATGAATAAACATCTAAACCTCAAGCAAGTATTCAAGTTCGGCAAGGATTTTATCTCCTTCATGAAAGATTTTGTATTAACACGTTTAAAATCTTTTAACCTTCATTTTTTCAAAGTCAGATGTCTTTTTCACTATTGGTGAAGATCTTTTACAAAATCTGTCAGTAAGGTATATCAGAAAAGTACAAAGCTTATTAGCAAGGATAGACGTTCTACTACAATGAGCTCACTATTAAGAGGCAGCGAGTAGGCAGTGGGCGTTGGATGAACTTGCTGTAACGGTGGCTTGCAGGAAAGATAGGGAACCCAAAGCATATACCTACTTATCATCGTGCAATTTAGAGCATTTTAAAGAAAATTTCAGCCAAAGTAGAGAGAGCGAAGTATCTATGTTAAACTTGGCTATGTTCTTTACACATTAGCAACCTTCTATGATAGCACCTACTGAATCTCAGATTGTTTCATTTTTATTGCATGATAGAAATTAAATTTTTGTTTCATCTTATGAAATTGGGATGTAGTTCAAGAAAAAAAGTCAGATTCCAGTGTGGATTGTTTTTAAATAAAGGTCCTTCTTCAGATGACTCATTTGATTCACTCAGCAATAACTTATTAGCTCCAGACAATTAATATTTGAGTCGAGCACATCTCTCTCCTTCATATCCTTCATGACTATCCTTTGGTAGTCATGTGGGCTCAGGTGAAGACACGTGCATATTACTTTACTTAACATTAACTCAGGAAACAGCAACAGTGCTGTAAACAAGATAGGGGTCCAGGGAAGAATCTAACTCAAAAGGAGCTATGTAAGTATGCTTCCAGAACACACGCGCCTACTGCACCACGCCATGCCCATCGCATCGTGCCTGATGCTAATGGATATATTTTCTTAAAATTATGAAGCCCTGCTCTTTAATAGCCACATTGGGAAGATACACAGAAATGAATCCTGCCATTAGCCATTAGCAGTTCAAAGCAGAGAGAGTTTAAGTTCATGTAAGTGATGCCAAAGACAGATCTGGGCAGGGTTCAGAGCAGAAGAGACAGAGGTTGGTGGCACAGAGGCAGGTGGAGAGTGGTGGCCCCAGGGTCAGAGGCAGGTGGACAGCGGTGGCCCCAAGGTCAGAGGCAGGTGAACAGCGGTGGCCCCAGGGTCAGAGGCAGGTGGAGAGCGGTGGCCCCAGGCTCAGAGCCAGGTGGAGAGCGGTGGCCCCGGGCTCAGAGGCAGGTGGCGAGCAGCACAGTGGAAGATTTGGTGAGAGCCTGGCATTTAAAGGAAGGAACTGATGAAAGGATTTGCCCACTAGAAATTTGTATCAAAAATGTGGTAGTGAATTTTTGAGCGTATTGGAGTCAGATTTCAGAGGGTCTTGAATGCCGGGAAGAGAAGTTCAGACTAAATTCCATGTGTGGCTGGAAGTCATCAGAAGATTTTGAGCAAGAAAGACACCTAATGATATCAATATTTGAAGGCTCTTATTTTGATAGATTTGGTAATCAGATATATAAACTGGATTGGAAATGAGAGAATCAAGAAAAAGGGTGAGAAAGAAAGAAAAGAGAGAGAAAGGAAGGAAGGAAGGGAGGGAAGGCAGGAGGGAGGGAGCCAGGACATTTATTGAACATAGACCAGGGCCTGAAAGCCCACCTTGATCCTAAGTGGAGTCCCCACAAAGGCAGGATTAATTTCTTTTTCTGTTTGAAAAAATGGAAAGTGAAAGTACAGAAGAGCTTTTCAGAATTCCCAAGGGCCTAGACTAGAGAGACTGAACTGCCATCTTGAGAAGAAAGTAGATGGTGCTGGTAGAAGGAAGTCTCCGAATTCAAATTCCATTTGAGGAAATACTTCAGATTTTTGTCAGTATTAAAATACTATAAATGTGTGTGGTTTTTCTTTTAACAACTTGGAATTTTCTTTCTCATGTTCTTTCCCCCTATCCGTTTGCACTTAGAGTAAAGCAAATACAAGGCATAATTGCTTCATAAAATTCTCTAGGCAAATCTGTTTTCATTAAAACCAAACTGTCTTAAAATGAAAGCTATTTAAAACAAACTCTTCTGAGAACATCTGAACATCTGTAGAAAAATGTACAGGAGCCCAGTTATCAATACGAAGAGTTGTATCCAAGAAAATGTGTTTATATTTGAGGATGAGCCAAGGAAAGGTGATTTTGTTCTGACAGGCTTTCTGGTCCTGGGAACCCTCTTTAGACTCACAAAAGGATCAGGGGCCTGGAGATTCGAGTCAGTGCCAGCACATAGCTCAGTAAATCAGAGCGCACAACTTTTTCTAGATTCGTATTCATTTTTCTTTTCAAAAGTGGCTCTTCAACATGCTGTTCTTATTAAACAGAATTCTGGGAGCCATGTTGCTCTTCAAGAGTCAATTTGTGTTTCCAATTAATTTTCAAAAAATATTACACTTACAGCCTAAAATTGGCCAACACTCTTAAAAAGAACCATTGCACCACTATTTTATTTTCGCTGAATGCAGTCTTAATAAAAGCTTCCATGGTCTGGCTTACCATGAAGCATGATGTTCCAAGCAAATATCCACATTCTGCATTTCCCAGGGTTTGGTTGAACTGTGACATTATGCTCATTTTTGGATTGTTGTTGTGTTTATCTTACTTTTTTCCCCTGGGCCTTACTTGGCTAGGATGAATTCTCTGACCTGTAATGGATATATGGTTTTTAAACAATTAATCTGTGAAAAGGCATCTTCAGATCTGATAGAACATAAGTGTCCAAAAAGATGTAAGGTTCAGAGGCTATGCAAAGACTTGCTTTTCCCTGCACCTGTGCGTGCAGGACGTGCCTCATGTTGGTTTGTCTTTTTCATTGGCTACAACATCAGCTGTTCTCGCTTGGCAGGCAGTTGCTGATTGGCAGCACAGATTCTCTGTAATGTTCTATTGGGTTGGGTCTCAATCCAATAGATTGAATTGGCTCTCGGGGAAACTGCCACTCTCACCCTCCAATCTGACTCCAGACTCAGAATCAAATTTCCATTTCAAATTATTGTTAAAATCCATTTTTAAGTACCTGGCGTGATATCACTTAAGTTTTGTGTTTTTATTGGAAAATATATGATGTCTTCAGTTCAAAACATAGATTTTTTTTATCTGTATAATTTTGTATTATTTTAAAAAAACACCTTGGCGGTGCCGGTGGCTCAAAGGAGTAGGGCGCCAGCCCCATATGCCGAAGGTGGCGGGTTCAAACCCAACCCCAGCCAAAAACTGCAAAAAAATAAAATAAAATAAAATAACACTTTATTTTTTTAAACCCTGTTTCTTTAAAAAAAAAAAAAACCCACACCTTAATATACAATTCATGAAAATGCAAATCCCTT
Source organism: Perodicticus potto (assembly GCA_963574655.1). Lineage (NCBI taxonomy): Eukaryota > Metazoa > Chordata > Mammalia > Primates > Lorisidae > Perodicticus > Perodicticus potto. The sequence continues at coordinate 5,000 of CAUYRH010137895.1, forward strand.
ATCATCCGACTTTCTCAGAAAATACCTGTCTTACTCTCTGGGGGAATATTTCTGCACATTTCCCCTTTGTAGTTACTAACATGCCTGTATTCCTTGGAAAGGGACCACCATGTGCCTGAGTTTCTGCAATTCTTCTCTAGACACATTTTCTTGCCGTTATATAAAAACCTGCCTTATTACTTTTCGATAAGAATGTTATATTCTTTTATGGAGCAGCCCATAATTTATCTGAACCGTCCTCTGTTGATAGACATTTACATGAGACATTGTTTTGATTCATTTTTAGATTTACATGCAATAAAATTCACTGTTCTGCGAAAGGTTCTATGAGTTTTGACAATGAATAGTCATGTAAGCACACCACAGCTCAGGGACAGAACTGTTTCATCACCCCACCCTTTCCCTGTACTGTCAACTCTTGCCCCCCATCAGCCCTTGGCAATCCCCGATCCTTTTTGTTTTCTTATAATCTTGCCTTTTCCAGACTAATATAAAAATCGAACTAAGTAGAATGCAGCCAGTTGGGTATCCTGTCTCTTAGGGCGATGTGTCCAAGGGCCATCGATGTTGTGTGTGGCACCAGATTGTTTGTCGAGACATAATCTCACTCTGTCATCTGGGCTGCAGTGCAGTGGTGTCATCACAGCTCACTGCCACCTCAAACTCCTGGGCTCAAGGAATCCCCTGCCTCAGTTTCCCAAGTAGCTGGGACTACAGGCCCGAGCCACTATGCCCAATTATTTTTTAAATTATTTCTTTTTTATTATTTTAGATTAATATAAGGGTACATACAATTAGTTTCATTGTTCACATTTGTTAGAAAAAGTCCAAGTTGCATTTGAGTCCTTCGTCCAGGAGGTGTGCCATGTACCCCTACGTTGTACCCATTAGCTAGGAGCTGACTGCGCCCCTTACCTCCTCCCCACTCCCTCCTTCTTGAATTTAATTATGTGTTTCCTCTTATATGGGCCAGTAGTTGTTCATCTGCTAGTTACATGGGATGCTTGTTTTTCCATTCTTGAGAGACTTTACTAAGGAAAAGGTTCTTTAACTCCATCCAGGTAAATACAAAAGATGTGAAGTGTCCGTCTTTCTTATGCCTGAATAGTCTTCCATGGTATACATATGGAACAGCGTACTAATCCCTTCATGGCTTGATGGGCACTTGGGGTGTTTTCTGAGGAGACGGGATCTTCTATGTTGCTCAGGCTGCTTTCCAACTCCTGGCCTTAAGCGATTCTCTCACCTGTGCGCAGACTCCCAAAGAGCTGAGATTACAGGCATGAGCCTCCTCGCCCAACATTTATTTTTATTGTGGAGTAGTTTTCCTTTATGTGGAGCTACCAATTTATTTATCCTTAAGGAGTTGAAGAACATCTGGGTTGTTTCCAGTTTTTGAATTATAAACGAAGCCATTATAAATATTCCGCCGGCCTAGGCTTTTGTGTGAACATACATTTTAACGCTCAGAGTTAGGGTTATGGTCGGGGTCATGTGGTAAGTATATGTTTAACTTTATAAAAAACGGGCAGATTGTTTTTCAAGTTGTCTTTACCAGTTTGTATGCTCACTAGCAATGAATGAGGGTTCCAGTCCTGTATATCCTTACCAACACTTGGTATCGTCATGGGCTTTTTGGTTTTGTTTTTAGAACCATTCTACTAGTGGTATGTCATTTGAACCATTATATAATGGTATGTCATTATGATTTTAAGTGCTTTTCCCTGGTGACTACTGATGTTGAGTATCTTTTCATGTCCTGTTTGCCTTCATGTATCCTCTTAGGTAAAATATTCGTTCAAATCTTTTCTCATTTTCCCATGAGGCTGTTTTTTTCCTATTGAGTTTTGAGAATTCTCTGTACTTTCTAGATGCAAGTTCTTTATCAGATAATTGTCTTGCAGAATTTTCTTCCAGATTATGTTTATCATTTTGTCCTCTCAACTGCTTTTAAATTTATCCCAAGACAGGAGGCCACCAAATCCCATTTGGACCACACTTGGAGTCAAAATGAACGCAGTCTATAGCTACAGCCCAGTCATACAAACTAGAATTGTTTAAGGCTCAGGTCTCCAAAGCAGGGTGCATGCACAAGGTGATTCAAAGGGGCAGGAAAGAAAATGTTAGCGTGTCTGTCTGCTCTCCGGGCCTCTCACTGCTTATCTGCCATAAAGCCTCGTTCCTTCTTGCCCCTTGGAGAAGTTTAAGAGGATGTGGTGCTCACCAGGGTTAGACAGGGCGGGAAGAACAAAGTTAATGAAAAGAAATGTGTACACACCTTGGTTCAAAATATTTTAGTAGGATTTTCAAAGATGAAGATTGGTGTTAAACGATTCCAGATTCTTCTTCCTATTAGAGAAAGTGGAAAATCACAGAATGATATTCCCTCATACACATAAAAAAACACACATCACACATCAGAAGGAAATTTTTTGTTTTGTTTTGTTTTTTGTAGTTCTTGACTGGGGCTGGGTTTGAACCCGCCACCTCCGGTATATGGGGCCGGCACCCTACTCCTTTGAACCACAGGTGCCGCCCCAAAAGGAAATTTTATAGCTCAAAAACATTTGATATTTGCTTAAGCCCAAAATAATAGAATTCTTTTTATGACTAAAATCTGGCCTTTTCTTCTTGTACTAGAACAGTATGTAAGAAACTGCCATACTTGTGATTTCAACCACCAGGATCACAAAGCAAGGTATAAAATAAGTATCAGGGAAATGGCTCAGAAAGCAACCCAGCTGCTTACCCAGCTCCATTTCCAGCTGGCCAACCAACTGTACACTGGCCCTACCTACCGTCATCAGTCCTGAGGACATTTTGTCAAGTAACTCGATCAAATTTATGGTAGAAGAATTTGGAGGAAAATTATTTCAGCAAACTTGACAAGAGCCAGACAGGCACTTACTCATGAGATCCTTGGCCAGGGAAAACTTAGAGCTTTTCTCTTTCTACCTTTTTTCCCCTTTCCTCTCTCCCTCTCTGTCTCCTTCCTTCTTTTCTAGGCTTCTATCCATATCAAATAGGCACAACTGAACCATGTCACGAGGGAAGGACAGATGGCATATGACACAGTGCCTCTCTGATGGTGCTGGACAGAGAGCACGAGGCAGAGAAAGACTCACAAAGAATCATCCCACAAAATCTAGTTTACTAAGGTATACTGATATTTGTTAATAAAATAGGACATTGGTAGTCTTTCATTTAACTTGCCAAAATAAAGAAGCTAATGAATAAAACTTTAAGCATTTCTCATATATTTTTTAAAACTTTAACACTTGCTACCACTAGTCTATCCCATAAGGAAGAAAATGATGGAATCTGAATTAGCACCAAAATTTACTTACTTTTCATTAACCATATGTATATCAATTGTTCATACTTTTTTACAAATCACCTATAGATTTCCAGGTGAAGAATTTTTCTTTTTTTTTTTTTTCCATAGAAACACAGTCTCACTTTATCACCCTTGGTAGAGTGCTGTGGCATTACAGCTCACAGCAACCTCCAACTCCTGGGCTTAGGTGATTCTCTTGCCTCAGCCTCCCTAGTAGCTGGGACCACAGGTGCCCACCACAAGGCCTGGCTATTTTTTTGTTGCAAGTTGGCTGGGGCCAGGTTTGAACCCACAACCCTAGGTATTTGGGGCCAGTGCTCTACCCACTGAGCCACAGGTGCTGCCCCCAGGTGAAGAATTTAAAGACTTGCCAAAGTGACCAATAAAGAGAATACATGAAATTATAGACAGCTGGACCTGGGAAGAGCCCCTCATCATCCCCCTTACCCAAGCCTACTTTGACAGGGTCGCTGCCCTGGATGCTTCTGAGCTGAACCAGTTCTCTCCTGCGAGCAGTTGCCTGAGAGGACCCAAGACGGGTGCAAAGGAAGGAAACCTGTGGGGCTGGGTAACTCAGCAGGCCTGATGAGGAGATGAGCTCTTGAGTTTAGGATATTCCAAGGAGGCTCGGCACCTGTAGCTCAGAGGCTAGGGAAACAGCCACATACACTGGAGCTGGCTGGTTCGAATCCAGCCCAGGCCTGCCAAACAATGACAACTTCTACCAAAAAATAGCTGGGCATTGTGGTGGTCGTCCGTAGTTCCCAGCTACTTGGGAGGCTGAGGCAAGAGAATCACTTAAGCCCAAGAGTTGGAGGTTGCTTTGAGCTGTAACATCATGGCACTCTACCCAGGGTGACAGCTTGAGACTCTGTCTCAAAAAAGAAAGAAAGAATACTGCAGGGAAACAAGCCCCTGGTTCTGAACAAGGCTGGCTCAATTAGAGACAGGTCTTCTCACTGATAATGGAGTCACTTAGGAACTTAAGGAATCTGTTACCTTGGGGCATATTAATTCTGTCAGGTCACTAGGGTGATAAGTAGTACATTACTCTTTGAAAACAATAAATTATGCACATATCATTTGACCAGAGAAGTTGTTTTATAACTTCACACTTTTACTAGTATGGAAAATCTGGAAGAGTTTATCAGCCATTTTCAACTTTGGGGATTCGTTCATTTCTTGCTCTTTCCTTTTTTTAAAGTAATGTAAAGTTTGCATTTTATGACGTTTCTTCCCCTGACCCTGCACTTCACCCTGCTGGAATCACTTTCTAGTAGTAGCTGTCGCTACTATTCCAGTAGCCTGGAAGTTATGGGGTGTCTCAGACTTCCAGAAGAGTCAGACTCCTGGGGTGATAGCCAGAAAAGCACCATAGGAAGCCAGTAATGCATCTATAGGGCTCTCTCTGTAGCTTTATTTAAGTATCTACAACCAACAAGATTAATTAATTCAGCCCTGAAAGTGCCCATCTCCAAGCAGAGGCCCTGATACCCTCATTTCCCACTTGGTGTATCATTGCAAAACTTGTGGCTTGGCCCCAGTGCTACAGAGGACTGAACTGGACCTCAGAGACAGCATTTCTAGCTTATCTTAAGTCACGTGTTTATTCAGCACTTTTATGATGCTTGAGTTCTGGTTATCAGTGTGCCCATCGTGCAGACTGTGCTCATCGTAGCCAGGAGCTAGGTTTTCACCCATCTTTCCTCTTCCCTCTCCCCAATTTGATTTTCATTAAGCTTTACTTCCCTCTAAGCAGGTGTGTACTCTTCAGTTAGTTCCAATTTAATAATGAACAGATGTGGAGGTTGTTTTTCCATTCTTTAGATCAGGGGTCCTCAAACTATGGTCCATGGGCCACATGCGGGGGTGTGAATTGTATTTGTTCCCATTTTGTTTTTTACTTCAAAATAAGATATGTGCAGTGTGCATAGGAATTTGTTCACAATTTTTTTTTAAACTATAGTCCAGCCCTCCAACAGTCTGAGGCACAGTGAATTAGCCCCCTGTTTAAAAAATTTGAGGACACCTGCTTTAGATACTTCACTTAGGATAATGGTCTCTAGTTTCATTCAAATTGTTGCGAAGGCATTAAGTCATCCTTCTTAATGGCCAAGTAGTGCTCCACTCACATACATATACCACTCATGAACTGAGGAGCACTTAGGTTGATTCCACATCTTTGCAGTTGTGAATTGTGCTGCAATAAACATTCAAATGCAGGTATCTTTTTGATAAAATGACTTATTTTCCTTTGGGTAAATATCCAAAGTATTGGGATTCCTGGGTCAAATGGTAGGTCTACTTTTAATTGTCTAAAGTATGTCCACACTGTTTCCCTTAGAGGTTGTACTAACTTGCAATCCTCCCTACAATGTAGAAATGTTCCTTTCTCGCTACATCCAGGACAGCGTCTGTTATGTGGGGGCTTTTTAAAAGCCACTCAGACAGGAGTCAGGTGACATCCCATTTTGGTTTGAATTCGCATTTCCTTGCTGAGTAGTGATGTTGAGCATTTTTCATGTTTCCTGGCCATTTGTCTGTCTTCTTTTGAAAAGCTTCTGTTCATGTTTTTGCCCACTTTTTGATGCGATTATTTAATTTTTTTCTTATACATTTGCTTGAGTTATTTGTTGATTCTAGTTATTAGCCCTTTCTCCAGTGTAGAGCTTGTGAATATTTTCTTCCATTCTGTAGGTTATCTATTCGTTCTGTTGATTATTTCCTTTAGCTGTGAAGATTTTAATTTAATCAAGTCCCAGTCATTAACTTTTGATGTTCTTATGATTGCCATTGGAGTTTTCTTCATAAATTCTTTGCCTAGGCCAATATCTAGATGTGTTTTTCCAACAGTTTCTTCTAGAATTTTTATGATTTCATGGCTTACATTTAAGTCATTTGTCCATCTTGAATTAATTTTTGTGAGTGCTGAGAGATATAGATCCTGTTTCATTCTTCTGCTTGTGGCTATCCAGTTTTCCCAATACCATTTATTGAATTGGGCTTCTTTCCCTCAGTTTATAGTTTTGTCTGCTTTTTCAAAAATCAGTTGGCTAAAGAATCAACATTGTTTAATTGTCTGTACTTCCCAAAGCAATCTATATTTTCAATGCAATTCCCATTAAAATACCATCATCATATTTTCAAGATTTGAAAAAAATAATTCTTTATTTTGTATGGAACCAGGGAAAAATCCATACAGCCCAGGGCATTCTTGGTAATAAAAACAAAGTCAGTGGCATCAGTCTATCAGACTTTAGGCTATACTACAAGGCCATAGTGGTCAAAACAGCATGGTATTGGCACAAAAATATAGACATAGACATTTGAAACTAAATAGAAAACCATGAGATAAAACTAACGTCTTACAGCCACTAATCTTTCATAAACCAAACAAGAACCTACACTGGGAGAAAGAATCCCATTCAATAAATGGTGTAGGGAGAACTGGATATCCACATGTAAAAGACTGAAACTAGACCCACACATTTCACCACTTACAAAAATTGATTCAAGGTGGATAAAAGATTTAAATCTAAGGCATGAAACAATAAAAATTCTCAAAGAAAGTATGGGGAAAACACTTGAAGATATCAGCCCAGGGAAAGATTTAATGAAGAAGATTTCCTTGGCAAGAAGAAAATTGAACAAATGGGACTTAGTTAAATTAAAAAGCTTCTGTACAGCTAGAAAAACAACAATCAAAGCAAACAGACAACCTTCAGAATGGGAAAAGATATTTGTATACTACAAATCAGACAAAAGCTTGATAATAGGATCTATAGAGAACTCAAATTAATCAACAAAAAAAGAGCCAACAATCTCATATATCAATGGGCAAGAGAGATGAATAGAATCTTCTCTAAAGAAGACAGATGAATGGCTAAGAAACATATGAAAAAATACTCATCGTCCCTAATGATCAGAGAAATCCAAATCAAAACCATCCTGAGATATCACCTAACCCCAATGAGAATGGCCTACATCACAAAATCTCAATGCTGGTGTGGATGTGGAGAAAAGAGAACACTTTTACACTGCTGGTGTGATTGCAAATTAATACAACCTTTTTGGAAGGAAGTATAGAGAAACCTCAAAGAGCTCAAGCTAGACCTCACTTTTGATCTTGCAATCCCATTAATGGGCATGTACCCAGAAGAAAAAAAGATCCTTTCATCATAAGGGCATTTGCACTAGACTGTTTATCACAGCTCAATTTACAATCACCAAAATGTGGAAAGAGCCTAAATGCCCCCCAACCCAGGAATGGATTAACAAGCTGTGGTATATGTATACCATGGAATACTATTCAGCCACTAAACTAGATGGAGACTTTACATCTTTTGTATTAACCTGAATAGAAGTGGAACACATTCTTCTTAGTAAAGCATCACAAGAATGGAGAAGGAAAAATCCGATGTACTCAATTCTCATATGAAGGCAGTAGAGGATCTAATATAAGGTGGGGGTAGAGAAATGAGGGAATGGAGAGAGGGGAGATGGGAGGGAATTGGAGTGTCACAGTGTATGAGCTCACCTCTTACAGGTGGACACAATTATAAGAGGGACTTCACCTAGCAAATGTAATTAGTGTAACTTAATTCTTATAACTTCAATGAATCCCAAACAATAATAATTTAAAAAAATCAGTTGGCTATATGCAGATGGTTTTATATCTGAGTTTTCTGTTCCCATGCTCTATGTCTCTATTTTTGTGCCAACATAATGCTGTTTTGGTTACTATAGCATTGTAGTATAGTGTAAAGTCTGGTAATGTGAGGCCTCCAGATTTGTTCTTTTTCCTGAAGATTGCCTTGGCTATTTGGGCTCGTTTCTGGTTCCATACACAGAACAGAATTTTTTCTAGATCTTGATATATGATTTTGGTGTTTTGATGGGGATTACATTTTATCTATAAATCACTTTGAGTAGTATAGACATTATAACAATGCTATTTCTATGAATCCATGAGTGTATGCTTTTTCATTTGTTTGTGTCCTCTGCAATTTCATTTCTTAGTTTTTAACAGTTCTCTTTGCAGAGATGTTTTACCTCCTTGGTTAAATATATTCCTAGGTATTTTATTTTCTTTACAACTATTGTGAATTGAGTATTGAGGCTTTGATTTGACTCTCAGCTTCACTGTTATTATTAGTGCATAGGAATGCCACTAATTTGCATACATTGATTTTTGTTACCCTGAGACTGCTGAATTTGTTTATCAATTAAAATAAATAGTTAAAATCTTTGGAGTTTTCTAGATCATATGATCAGCAAAAAGCTAGATTGACCTCTTCTTTCCTAATTTGGAAAACCTTAATTTCTTTCTCTTGTCTGATTGCTCAGGCTAGGACTTCCAGGACCGTTCTGTACAGAAGTGACGACAATGGAGACCCTTGTCTTGTTCCAGTTCTTAGGGGGAATATTTTTGGTTTTTCCACATTCAGTATGATGTTGGCTGTGTGTTCACATATATGACTTTTATAATTTTGAGTTATGTTCCTTTTCTGCCTGGTTTGTTGAGGACAGTCTGATGACTTTGTGTCTTGGTGATTGACTCTTTGTGATGACTCTCCCAGGTATTTATGGATGTCTGAATCTCTAGCAAGACCAGGGAAATTTTCCTCAACTGTTCCCTTGAATGAGTTTTTCATTCCTTGTATATTTGCTTTCTCATCCTCAGAGATGCCTCTGATTCTTATATTTATGTTTGGCCATTTTACATAATCCCATAATCCTCATAGGTTTTATTCATTCCTCTTATTTCTCTGTTCATTACTTTTGACTGAATTAATTTGAAAAGTTGTCTTCAAGCTCTGCAATTCTTTATTGTCTGGCCTAATCTCTTCTTAGAACTATCCATTGTATTTTATACTTTCTTAAATGAACTTTTTATTTCCAGAAGTTCCATTTGGTTTTTCTTTAACGTATCTATCTCTTTAGTGAATTTTTCACTCATTTCCTGAACTATTTTTCTAGTTTCTTTGAGTTGGTTTTCCATTTTCTCTTGAACTTTGTTGCATATTCTTACAATCAATATTGGGAATTCTTCATCTGTCCTTTTAATATTTTCATTTGGGTTAGTTTCCATTGCCAGAGAGCAGTGCTCTCTTTTGCGGGGAGTATCCTTTCCCTTTGATTTTTAATACTATTAGAGCTCTTTTGCTAATTCCTTTTCATCAGGAGCAGCTGTTGCATCCTATTCTGGGATTTTCTTTTGTTTAGATGGGACTTTTTTTCCTCCTCACCTCACTTGTACAGGTATATTTGTAGTGCATGATGTGAAAGAAACATTGGCTTTGTTTGTGGGTGCTTTAATGGTGATCTAGCTTCTGGGTAGAACGTCGGCTATAGCTATTCTTGGCGTTTTTTTTTTTTTTTTAGTTACTACTTATTTGTAGGCTGTAGCAGTGGTGAACTATGTGTGTGGGCCAATTCCCTGTGTGACTTTGATGAGAGAGGATGGATCTCTTTGAAATTTTTTGTCTTCCCCACCCTTGTGAACCTCTTAGCCATGTGAAGTGAATTGGCTTGCCCAGTTTAATCTCTGAGACAGTAGGTGGTACTTGTGGGTGAGAATCAATCTCACCCTGTCAGATTGAGTCAGTAAATGCCTTTAAAGGGCTGTGCAAATCCATCGCCCTTCCAGTAGGTGGCACTTGCTGGAAGGAACAAGCTGCAGTGTTGTTTCTGAGATCTGCCGCCAGCTCTAGACTCTAAGGTGTAGCTCTCAAATGCTCCAGGTACAGGGGGTGGCTGGAGCTGACAGGTGTGCCCTTATTCTGTGCCACAGCAGAGAAATGGGTGGCGAAGTGAGGCTGGGTGGAGCTAGTTTGGTGAGCTTGTCCTCAGGCTTTACAGTAGCTGGTTAGGTAGCTGTTTCCACAAGGTTCAAAGGTCTGCTCCCAGCTTCTGGGGAAAACCGCTGGGGAGGGGCTGAAATGGCGCTGCCCAACCAGAAAGTCTGCTTATGGACATGGGGCCATCTTAGATTCACAATCTGGCTGTCCAGCTCTTAAACCTCCCCTGCCTCTGCTCCACTGGCATGTAACTCCATGAAAACACTATTGGATGGGGAGCTTCCAAATTGGGGACCCCAAGTCCACTACAGGCCCCTGGTGAATGGCATGGGTGAAACAGCCTGCAGCACATGCCACTTGCAGGGAAGCAGCTGCTCACCGAATGTTCAGCTCACATTGCACTCTCCTTGCAGTGGCCTGGTGGCGGGGGAGAACCATGTAAGTGGGAGACGCCTGGCTCTCTCACCTCACCTGGCACTCCTCTTAGATGGCAGTCCCATGTGGAAAGCCCAAGCTCTGGGAACACATGAGTTCTCCCCACTGTTCCATTTTGCTACCATTCCTGGGCTTGTGGAGTGGAAAAGCCACCAAGAAACGAGGCAACCCGCTGGGCTCCGAAGGCTGGTGGAAGGGAGAGAGGGGTCCCCCCTTTACCCTTTCACTAGGCTCCAAGCCTCCCCGGGTTTGATCCCCATCGATATCTTTCCTCTTCTTCCTTCTCTGCTTCATAGTTTCCCTCCCTGGGGCACCCGCAGGCCATGGCCCCCCTCTCTACAGTCCACGTGAGCTGAATCTCTTCCCCCTCCCCCTGATCTGAAATCCAGTCTTCTGACCAGGACGGCCAGGCAAGTTATGTCTCTAGGTGGCTGTCTTGCCCTTTCCCCCTAAAATAGGGCTTCCAATCTCCTCTGTGAACCTGTTACCTGCAGTAAGCTGTATGAAAAGCCATTGGTTTTCATTGTTTCTTAGTCAGTTTGAGTTAAATAAAATTGAGCCAGCCATCATCTCTTTAGAGGACTTTCATGGGGCAAAAATTTAGCCTAGAATTCTTCTTATTGAGGAGATAAATGAATCTTCAAGTCTTCAGGTTACCAGATGATGGCCGAGACTGGCCACTTGGTTTTAGAAACGCGGCTACCAGCATTTAATGAAAGCGGGTGTCTCGATAATGGTAGATTTCCATGTTCCATTGGCTGGTTGTTCCAGATGCCCAAGGAAAAGGCTGTTGCTGACCATGGAGTTTATGTTCCAAGCCAGCTTCAGAGTCACTTGAATTACAGTGTCTCCAGCTTGTCATCCGCAGAGCTTCCCCTTGCACCTCAAATCTCCCACCCAAACAGCGATGTCCTCTCTGTCAGGATGAAGTTTTCCCTGAAATGATTAACTTCACGTGGTAAAAGTAGGCTGTGGCCGGAGAAGACAGAGCTCACTATCAGCAGAACTTCTGTCCATCTTCAAGTTTCACTGGGGAAGCCTCTCAGATTGGCACTTAGAATTGCATTTATTAATATTATGCTTCATTCCAAGAGAGTTCCAAAGTGGTTTGCAGAGAAACTCACTATAAAAAGAATACTGCATGTGATAGCAGCGAAAATACGAAATAAGAGTTGAAAATAAAACGAAGCTAAAGGTATGAGAAAGAGAATTACTGAATGTAATTATAAAATGCAAAATAAAATCCATAAGATTTTATATAGTTGAGATTTGGCACAGAGCCTCTAGCAGCCAAAGAAAAGACAGAAATAAGATTAGTTAGAATTTGGGACCTGGGACAGAGGAAGGGGACTAATGTCACAGCATCCTGCCCACCCAGACTCTACCCTTTAAGTCGGGGCTGAGCCTCCTGGATTCTTGGCACCTCCTGCAGCTATACCAATATTTTTAGGATCAGGTTCAGATGGGTCAATGGGCTTTTTCCCCAAAACAAACCTTTGGAAACTAGTGGCCTAACTTTCCCAAGTGCAGTGTTGGACTTGAGAATTCTGTGAATTGGAGACTCGGTTCAGAGGTCAACTCTTCATCTCAGCAATGCTCATCTTTTAGGGAGCAACTCTTATCACAGGGAAGGAATGAGATCAGGGAAGTGGACAAGGAGTCCCACAATTACAGGGAGTGTCACAGCAAAGGGGTTTCCTCCCTGTAGTCTAGTTTTCCATTTAGACCCATGTGCCCATGCCTCTAAGTATTTATTAAGCTCTCTATTCCCAAAGGTCTCAAAAAGATAAGTTACCCATGTGCACCATAAATTAAATCAATTACCTGTGATGCTCTAAGGAGGTTTCATCTGGCTTTCATTAACTTTTTGGATAATTTTTTTTTTTTTGAGGCAGAGTCTTACTATGTCACCCTTGGTAGAGTACCGTGGTGTCACAGCTCACAGCAACCTCTAACTCTTGGGCTTAAGTGATTCTCTTGCCTCAGCCTCCCAAGTAGCTGGGACTACAGGCGCCCGCCATAACACCTAGCTGTTTTTCGTTGCAGTTGTCATTGTTGTTTAGCTAGTCCAGGCCGGGTTTGAACCCGCTAGCCTCGGTGTATGTGACTGGCACCATAATCACTGTGCTATGGGTGCCAAGCCAGCCTTCTGGATAATTTTCAAAAAGCCTATAGAAATACTGCTTAATCTGTAGACTGACCCTGCCCCATTCATTCATTTATATAATAAATAATTCTCACACTGCAACTCTGTGCCAGGCACTGGAGATAAAGCAATGAATAAAAATATCAAAATCCCTACCCATATTATAATTACTATTTTGTTGTTATTTAACATTAAGAAGAAAAACTTTTCTTGCATTCTTTTCTAGATGACCAATCTACCTCTTAAGTACCATCTCATTTCTGTTCGGATCTCTAAATTACTCCGTGAGGTAGTTTGGCAGGAATGCATCTCCTCTTTAGAGATCAGAAAGGTTAAGCTTGCCAAGGTCATGGAGAGGGAGATTTGAAAGCAGGTCTCCTAACTCTAGGGCCTGGCCTCTCCCCGTCGGGCCATCCTCCCCGTCAGGCCTTTTCACTGTATTTTATGCCCTCCAGTTTGCTGGGTGGGGAGAGAAAAGCAGGTTTGATGACCCTGCAGATACATATAGGACACCTAGCAAATAGGGAGAAACCATCAGAAAATAGGTTTCCTTCTGGACAACTTCCAGATTCACATGAGCTTCCATAGGCCTCAGAGGCTCTGGACATGGGAGCCCAGGCTTATGGGCAGAGAAGAACAGAAAGTTACTGTGTTCTTTTTTCTTGTCACTAGCAATTTTTAAAAGTTCAGTGCCCCCATAAGACAATAACATTTTTCAATGTTCCTTTTTATGTGCATCTCTCAATAGTTAGCATTGGACTTGTTTTTGCAGTTCAGCCTCCTTTCCCAACCCACCAGGAATAATATTTTTCCTACTCCCAAAGCTTCACGAACAAGAAGCTATAGCAGGACAGGGGCTTCCAACAACCACGCAGATCTCTCGGCAGCATCCCAGTGGCGTCAGCCATCACGCTCTCCGACACATGGACCTGTGACCCCTGCTCATTTTTCACACCAGGATGCTGGCATCCAGTCATTGGGGTAGAATCGACTCGGTAATGCTTTCCATCTGCTGGCTCAGCACCAGTCGTCAGAGGGTGTCACCTGGGTTCTGTCTGATGATCCCCAGAGTCAAAGCTAGAGGCAGGCACTTCAGAAGAACAACTACCATGATCTTTTGTGAACACTATTTACTTCATAGGAACAAAACAAGATTTTGTTGAAGTATGCATTTAAAAGATTTTACTGGGGACAAAAAAGTCTAGTCAAAAGGTTCAGAAGCCCTTTGCCCTACTATCTCTCTTCCTTTGCTCTCTTCCACATCTTCAAATCCTAATATATCTTAAATGTCACCTTCTTTCTCTAAGGAGCTTTCCCCAACACTCTCGCCCTCACTGTGCCCCTGGATAACTCATTTCATACCGTACTGCATAGCCACTATTTATTTGTATTTTCCTCTCTCCCACTAAATTGTAAACTCTTCAAAGGGGAGCAGACACGGTATCTTTTAAAGTTCATAACATACAGTAGTTTTCCATTCAGGAAATGATTTGCAAGTTTAGAAAAAAAAATAGCAATCTCTGTTATTTTTAAAGTAAACCTACAAGAATAAGTTAGGTTGAAAGTTGCTACTGTAAAAAATGTAGGAGTTAAAAAAGTGTTCCCTTTTATAAAAAGTTAGGAATAGGAAGTTCAGTGTTTTGGGTTTAGGGATATTCTTTTCACAAAAAAATTTTAAAGACCAAGTGGAATTTTTTAATTGTTGAAAACAGACAAAATATTTAAATCTATACAATATCATTTTAAAATTAACCCCAGATATTTGATAGCTCCATCATCAATTACATGGCCCAATTAGTTCATGCTTATCTTTCTAAAGGGGATTTCTGCTTTAACTGAAAATTTCACCTTATTAGTATAACATCATCTAAGAGATACAGATACTTAGAAATTATTTCAAAAAGGATATAAGACTTTTTTTAATCTACCAGTTTGATGGTGGCTTGGTCAGTGTAGGGAGAAATAGAAGGTAGTTACTGGTGCAGTGCAAAGAGGGGCAAAAAGGTGGATTTGAACAAAAGTCACACCATCCACCTAGCACTAAGACCCTCCTCGCCAGGTTTACTTCACAGGGAGGGAACAGGGAGTCTCGACTGGCTCTCGTCTGAGCAGACCCGGGACACTCCGGCTCTGTCCTCTTTAACGGGGGTTCCTGCCACTGGACGTGGACATCCCCATGGGCGAGATGGACAGCGGTGCATGTCGCTTGTACCCATAGTTGCAAGACCCTTCCTTTTTGCAGGGGAAGCTGGAAAACATGGTTTAGCCGTGTGCCCAGGAAGGAGAAAAAAGTACTGTGGTGAACAGGTGTCTGTGGTCTGTGATCTGAAACCGTCTCTCAGGAAAGCTCGCTCCAGGAGCAGAGTCTAGAAGTGGGCTGGGAAACACGAATACCAGCGACTGAAATGAGCAGGATTAGTGAGGGGTTGGGAAGTAGAAAGAGAAGTGGGCTGGGAATACGAATACCAGCGACTGAAACGAGCAGGATTAGTGACTGGTTGGGAAGTAGAAGGAGAAGTGGGCTGGGAATACGAATACCAGCGACTGAAATGAGCAGGATTAGTGACTGGTTGGGAAGTAGAAAGACGGATTATCGTAAGGACAGTTTCCTAACCTTTCTCTGTCTCTGTCCTTTCAAGGATCTCTGAAAACTATTTCTGAAAAGCAACTGGGTGAGGCTCTGAATAGTTTGTCTGTTGCAATGTGGTTCTGAAACAGCGATCCATTAACTCACAAGCTGTGTATAAACTGGCTTTTCACACCCACTCTAGACCGTATGAATGTTCAGAGGGACCACAGTCTGATTTGAAAGAGAATATCATCTAATTAATGTGAATTAACATTAGCAAGTACAGTACTGTTCGAGCTGCATTAAAGACCTTTACAGTGAAGAAAAGTCTCAAAATGGCATGCTAATTTAGTGTGTGGGCACCGGAAGAGCTATTACCTCTTCAAAAATAGTTGGAAAAGGAAAGAATCAAGCCGGAGGAGCTGGTTGCTAATGGTTTTAGCGTGGAGGAGAAGACGGCATTGCAATTCTTGGCTCTGAGGAGGGGTCAGAAAGATCAGGAGCCCCCCGTTGACCTTTCTGTTTGGAATCTTTCATATGGACTGACCAGACTCTGGTAATTTGGTGAGCCAAGCAACAGAAATGGAGAAAGAGGTCTGTGGCCTGAACTTTAAACCTCCTGGGTCACTTGTGCTTTATGATGATAATTAGCACTGCCTGGGATCCAAAGCAGACTAGTCACCTGAGACCTAGGATATTAATCTAAATTAAGTTAATAGGTGATCACAACAGACCCCGCCAAGCACAGCCGCGGAACTTTGCGTACTTGTTGGGAAGTGATTTTTTTTTTTTTTTTAGTGATGTGTCCAATAAAATGAGAGAATTTCGACAACGTTGATGTGATCATACATTTAGCAAGTGCCAGTTGTTCAACACCGTTGGATCCAAGGGGAATTTCTACTCCTTATTTCTCCTGATGATGAAGTAATGTGTCTTTTTATAATCAGGCCCGTGATATTTTTAAAAATTAAGTAATATCTAAAAAACAATAAGTAATACCTATTTGTGGTAGAAAACTATGAAGATAAACATTTTAAATCAACTTTAATCCCATCACCTAGAGATAGTCGTGTGAATATCGGGATAAGTTTCTTTCAATTCATAGGTGTGTATATGTACATATACGTTTATAATATGCAAATTAACCTTTTATATGAAGACTATGACTCAAGTTAATTGCTTTTCAAAAATTTATTTTTAGTAGTTATATTCTAAGATTTACTATTATTCACTTAAGAATTTTTCTATTTTTGTGCATTTCAGTTGTTTCCTGCTTTTGAACATCCTTGTGCATATAAATCTTGGTCCTTATCTTTGATTACTTCCTTAAGATAAAGTCCTAGAAATGAAATTACCAGGCCAAAGGTTGTAATTCTTTTTAAGGCTCCTGATATCTATGAGTCACACTGTACCCCAGGAAATTTGCTACAGTTTATTCTCATCATCCAGAGCTGGGAAGTCCTGACCAAGACCAAACTCATTTCAACATTAAGTATTAGTCTTTACTCCCCAAGTGGGCTTCGGACACGCTCTGCCTATATGGGCCCGTGAGCTGCTCTGCTAGTAACTGGCCATCGCCAGTATATAGACAGCGTGACAGGCTGACAAGGCGCACACAGGCCACGTGAGCTGTGTCCTGTGTGAACACGCACATTACGTTGTTCTGATGAGCAGGTCAGGCTGGCATGAGCTTTGTTCTATTCAGACGTCCTGAGCATCCTTCAGGGCGGGGTCGGGGGGAGTTTGGTCTCCTGGGCCGCTGTGCCGGGTCTCTTTCCCAGAAATGTCAGTCTGGCAATAAGGGAAACTCCAAGCGTGAAAGCTGCACATCACCGGCTCGGTGGAGTTTTCCTGCTGACAGAGAATTGATTGACTAAATAAAAATCACTCTGACTTGAGTGATTCTGTCCACTCATGATGAATTGGAGAGAAATCACCCAAAGGAAATTGGCCTCTGGAGTGTAAGACCCCTGGATTATTGCCGTCGTGAGCAAGCTTGTCAGCAGCGTTGCGTTTTTGCCTATTTTGATCTCGTGCTTTCTGGGGCGATACTGGATCTGCTGGAAGACTTCCATCTGCCCTTTCTCAGGGTATACATGTTACACTTACTTGTTTTTCATTTTGGTAGTCTATGAACAATAGATTCATAATAGTTATAGTTTGTAATGCTTGTTTTATTCTGTAACAATATCAAAATTTCACCAACTTTTTCTTACGTGTTCAACAATGTTACAGAGACTTATTAAATCATTTAATAAATATGAGTGCCTGGCCCTGTCACAAGTCCGGGAGTCCAAAGAGTGAATGCGACCAACAAAGGCCTGCCGTCGTGGGGCGGCTGTGGGAAGACGACCAATAAGTACATAGTCTGTCACATGCTGGTGACAGCTCTGAGGAAAGTGGGCTTAGGATGGGGGCACAGAGTGGTTTTAGGTGCTTTTTATACGTGATGGTCAGGACAGGCTTCTTTGATGGACTTTTGAATAGACCTAAAAAGAGCAGGGCCCTGAGTATTCTGGATATCTGGACCAATGACCTCCTGGCCAGGTAGGGGGAACAGCAGACACAAGGCCCTGAAGTAGAGTCCCGCTGGGTGTCGTTCAGGGACAGCCAGGAAAGAGGGAAGTAAGCAAGTGGCAGGAGATGTGGAGGGTTCAGGACCTGCATGGGGACTCCAGCTGTGGCTCTGCATGAGAGGTGGGTCACAGAGGGTTTGAAGCAGAGAAGTGACGTCCTTGGACTGAAGTTCTCACTGATGGCAGAGGCATTTCATCCAGACTTGGAGACACAGGAGGGAAGGGTGAGTAGGTGAGTACAGGGGCACAGTCTGGAGGATGTGCGTGGGACACAGGGAAGCTCCTGCTTCTTGGTGAGCTAATGAGCTAGGCCATCAGCTGGGAAGGAGCTGGGGAAGGAGGTGAGGAAGGGAGAAGAGGCGAAGGTCTGGGAGAGTGGAGCCTGCTTGGACCAGAGACGTGTTAAGAGCAGTGAGAATTGATATGGTTACAAACATGATTATAAGAACATGAGTAAAGGGCCAGTTTATACAATTGATTTTTGAAATTATTTTCAAATTTTCCTTTAGCCAGCTGCCTCCCCAGCATTCAAGCCATAGTCCCTGGCTGCTTTTCTTTGCCCTGTTGGTACTTTGTTTGGTTGTAACAACTAAATCCTGTCCTGGTAGAGCTGGGAAGGGCCCAGAAGCCATCCGGTCCAGCTTCTTCATTTTATACAGAAGGGTCAGACACCCAGCCAGTGAGATTAATGGGACCTGCCCGACGCGTGCAGGGCTGGGCTCAAATGCGTGTGTTACACTACAACAGATTGCTTGTGTTTCTTCCCCAAAATAACTTTATAATAATTTAATTTTACTAATGTTGGACACTTTTAAGGCCATATTCTGATGGAATCTATTATAAATAGTTTACATTTTTGAAATAAAACAAAGCTGAATCAAATACATTCCTTAAATTTTCCTTAGGTTTATAAAACCCATATATAGGAAGTCCCTAGGTTACAAACACAATTGATTCAGCAGGCTTGTTCTTCATTTCAGTTTGTGTGTAAGGTAGAACAGGTGCATTTACCTGTATCACCCATAATAGCCTTCGTCCTTAAGTGTGAGTTCTGCATCAGTCAAATGTTTGTAACTTGGGGACTTTCTGTAATAGCCTGTGTTCGTAGGTACGGGTCGTATGCAAGCTGGATGTGTGTAACTCAGGAACTTCCTGTAATAGTCTCTGTTCGTAAGTATGGATCACATGTAAGCTGGATGTGTGTAACTCAGGGACTTACTGTAATAGCCTCTATTCGTAGGTACGGATCGTATGTAAGCTGGATGCGTGTAACTTGGGGACTTTCTGTAATAACCTCTGTTCGTAGGTATGGATTGTATGTAAGCTGGATGCGTGTAACTCGGGGACTTACTGTAATAGCCTCTGTTCATTGATGGGGGTCGTATGTAAGCTGGATATGTGTAACTCGGGGACTTACTGTAATAGCCTCTGTTCGTAGATGGGGGTCGTATGTAAGCTGGATGCGTGTAACTCGGGGACTTACTGTAATAGCCTCTGTTTTTAGGTACGGGTCATATGTAAGCTGGGTGCGTGTAACTTGGGGACTTTCTGCAATAGCCTCTGTTCATAGGTGTGGGTCGTATGTAAGCTGGATGCGTGTAACTCGGGGACTTCCTTTAATAACCTCTGTTCGTAGGTATGGATTGCATGTAGGCTGGATGCGTGTAACTCGGGGACTTTCTGTAATAGCCT
Organism: Perodicticus potto; assembly: GCA_963574655.1. NCBI lineage: Eukaryota > Metazoa > Chordata > Mammalia > Primates > Lorisidae > Perodicticus > Perodicticus potto. Next base: position 24,555 of record CAUYRH010137895.1, read on the forward strand.
CTGTTCGTAGGTGTGGGTCATATGTAAGCTGGATGCGTGTAACTCGGGGACTTTCTGCAATAGCCTCTGTTCGTAGGTGCGGGTCATATGTAAGCTGGGTGCGTGTAACTCGGGGACTTTCTGTAATAGCCTCTGTTCGTAGATGGGGTCGTATGTAAGCTGGATGCGTGTAACTCGGGGACTTTCTGTAATAGCCTCTGTTCGTAGGTATGGGTCATATGTAAACTGGATGCGTGTGACTCGGGGACTTTCTGTAATAGCCTCTGTTCGTAGGTATGGGTCATATGTAAGCTGGATGCGTGTGACTCGGGGACTTTCTGTAATAGCTTCTGTTCGTAGGTATGGGTCATATGTAAGCTGGATGCATGTGACTCGGGGACTTTCTGTAATAGCCTCTGTTCGTAGGTATGGGTCATATGTAAGCTGGATGCGTGTAACTCGGGGACTTTCTGTAATAGCCTCTGTTCGTAGGTGTGGGTCATATGTAAGCTGGGTGCGTGTAACTCGAGGACTTTCTGTGGCCGTTAAATACAGAAACAGGCGGCTCGAGCAGCATCAGCAGTGTGGCAAAGTTTCTCTCTGTTTCACGCAGCATGTTTGTATTTAACTTGCTTTTATTCATTCTCACTGCCCTTGTTTTCCAGATGTGACTGAGATGTTTTCCACGTTTCTTTCTAGTGGGCGAAGTGTGGTCCACGCGGCACCATTGCATAACCACCCCCACCCCTGGATAATCGCCCTCCTTATTTTTAGGAGGCAGAAAATAGCCCATTGTGTTATAATTAGTCACTGGTGCCCACCCAGATGTGATTATTATGACAAGAACTTTTTGGTTCTTTTCTTTTTTAAGGGGAGAGAATGAGGATGAGTGCTGGAAGAAAGATAAGATTTTGATCGTTCCTTAATGTTCCAGAATACTTGGGAAATATTGGGAAGGATTTGTTCTCTTAATAGACTTAAAAAAATCAATACAAACCCAGTTTAAAACTACATGTTCTAAACAGACAGAAGTCTTTCTTTCCCTTTAACTGTTTTTTAACTGGACCTCTTCCTCATCTTTAGCACAATTCATTTATTTTGTCTAGTACAAAGGAGATTTAAAATACTCAAGGCTAGAGAGCTCAGGAGGTTTAGCTGGATGAAAATATTGAAACAAATACTGGAGTTTTGAAAATCTGTATTAACATTTGGATAACTTTCGGGGGGGCAGCTCCTGTGGCTCAGTGGGTAGGGCGCTGGCCCCATATACCAAGGATGGCAGTTTGAACCTAGCCCGGGCCACACTGCAACAAAAAAATAGCCGGGCGTTGTGGCGGGCACCTGTAGTCCCAGCCACTTGGGAAGCTGAGGCAAGAGAATCTCCTAAGCCTAGGAGTTGGAGGTTGCTGTGAGCTGTGATGCCACAGCACTCTACAAAGTGAGATGGTCTCTAAAAAAAAAAAAATTCTGACAACTTTTTAAAGATTCGTATTGTAACAGTATACAGTTTGTCAAGCTTTTCTGAATCTACCTGACCCCTAAAAACTGAAATCACGTGGGACAGATAGGATTTTCTTGCTTTCTGCTCCCACATGTTCCAGGAGTGGCGACCAAAACACTGAGTTTGTGACATCAGTTTCATTGCCATGGCTACTGACTGCATGTAGTGTTACAAACATGAGATTATTTTAGCTGGTTCAGCCTGAAAGTTGAGGACATTGCCTATTGACTAGGATGAACCAGAGCCAGCCCCGGGGGAACGTTATCGGGGCCTCTCCCAGCCCCCGGGGACGTTATCAAGGCCTCTCCCAGATGTATCTTTTTCAAAACTAATGTACACAGCTATGATTTAATAATAAAAACAATAAAAAAAGAACTGTTCTTGTTTCAAGAACTTTGTTTTATTTTGCAAGGGTTTTCAGTGGTAATTATTGTTAATATTTTAATTTTTTGTGTTTGTTGTTTTATTTATTTATTCCCCCAACCCAGGTGGCTGGTAGGAAAATGATTATTTTTAGTGTTAAAAGCCCCTCTCTTAAGAAGCAGTCACTGCATTTATTTAATTCTTCCATCATAAAGAAGATTAATTTTGGACTTTTAGTCAAAAACATCTGCACTTTGTGCTGAACAAACATCTGCTTTCCAACGAGAGCTGCTGGCCTTCCTGATAGATAAACCCATTTTGCTCTTTGGAAGCCTCTTGCAGAGAAAAGAATGTGCAGAAGACAAGCTCATTCGTTCTTTAATCCAGAGCGCCACTTTGTGGCCCAAATTAGTTACTACAGAAAGGGTTTCTTGTTTACCAATTTGCTCTCCATTCCTCCTGTCCCCAAACTTAGTTAAGTTTTAAAGAAGAATATATTTTAATAAATATATTATTTGACAATTTAGTGCTAATACACATCTTCTGGGATAATGCTGAGCCATGTGACCACCTTGAAAGATGACCTGGAGGGAGAAGGCAGTTCACTTGAGTTCTCTAATAGTGATGGAAGGTGAGGGCTAATCAGGGTTCAAAGTCCTGTCTGAACCACCTAATGATGACAACAAGCATTTCAGGGATTTTTTTTTTTCCTGGGAAGCCTTCCCTGACTCTCCTGCTGTCTCCTCCAAGGCGGGTTTAGCTGTAATTTCTTGCATACTTGCTTTCCTGCATTCCTTACTGTAAACTCCTTCAGGGCAGAGCTGCTATTGTCCTCACCTCTGTATTCCCAATGCTCAGCCCAGTGCCTGGCACATAGTAGGTCTGCAGTGCATTCCCAAGAAATGCTGGGAAAATGATAGGTGTTCAGGGACCAACTGTGGTGGATCAGAAGCATAAAATCTATAATCTTGACCTGTGTCCTGGCCATCCAAGTACGTGGTTAGTCCTTAGTACTGTGTTTTGATGTACTTAGTGTTAAAATTACCTTAAATATAGTGAGCTTTGTTTAATGAGAAACTGAAGTAGCAAATAGCAGACACTGTAATAATGCTGGGCATTTTAACATAGTTCCTTTCCTCACTCTTGACCTGCTGATTTTAGGTTTGTTTTGCTAAATCATTAGTTTGTGATGTCTACTTTTTATTCAAAACATCTTCCACCAAGTATTTTACCAGTAAGATTTTCTAGTGAATACTGTAAGTTCAGAGCAAAAATAGTCCTATGTACCCTAATAGCAAGGAATCCTGAGTTATGCATTTCCCGGAATAGGGATTCCTAATGATTTTGGGCTATCCCCTTACCATCTTCATCAAAATATGGTATATAGAACACTTTTTAATAAAGATACACTTACCTGTGTTTTGAGAATTGAGCTATTTTGAGAATTTTCTGAAAGGGCACAAGCTGACATTTATTCCACCAAACAGGTGTATTCATTCAACAAACCTTTACTATATCTCTTGCTGTGTGCTTCTTGTGATGCTAGGGTTATGGAAGTGGATGAGACAGTCCTTCCTGGACCTCACAGGGACACTGGGAGCCAACCCCAGTGTGACCTGTGTTGTAATCAAGAAGGGAACACAGAGGGCTGAACTAGCACAGTGCTGGGTAAATACTACATGAACGGAATCCATGGCCTTTTCAAGTGAAATGATCACCATTGCAAATTGCAAAGCTGAACTGAGATAGTGTCTTGGGTGACAGCAGAGAATAGCAGCACACATAATGTCACACACCACTCTTTAAAATGTGAACTGGGACAAAGCAAGTAAAGAACGCTTGGATTGTAAGTTTGGCCAGTGGAAAAAAATCGGAGACTGACTATTCTATTAACCCCTTTCTTACCTCTGCCCAGTGTGGATTACTGACCTTGACTTTACAAAAACCTTGAAATTTTCTTTTGCAGGCTCTGGCATGAGTTGTTCCTTCTACCTCAAACAATCACTGCCACTCGGTCTCTAGACCAACCCCCTTCACCCTGGGGGAAGCCTCCTTTTTCTTCTAGGGCCCTGTACATCCACATCATAGCACCTGCCACCACCACCACTGCTCATCTCCCTGCCTCCCCTACACCAGGCAAAGGGTGCCTCTCTGTTTTTTCTGGGGTCTAGCCCTTGCTTGGCACCTTGGGTCTTAATAAAGATGCCTTGCTTCCAATTAGTTAATGTAATGCTCTCTGGGATAGCATCTAGGGAGGCGACTTCAGAAGGCTCTCTGAAGGAAGAGAGAAGCATTTTTCATAAGACAAGGGGCCTGCAAAACACCTCAGTATAGAGAACCCAAGCAAGAGCTTTTCCTTCAGGGATAAACATGGCAAATTTCTTGTAGTATTAAAAAGGCATTTTTTTAAATAAAAAAAAGATATACACTCTTGGATCTGCTTCCTCGTCTATAAGCCGGGGGGCTGGGGGGGGAGGGAAATCATCTTGGAATCTTCCAGCAAAGGTTGTTCTTCGAAGAAAAAATGTAAGACACTCTCCCCAACAGAACTAAAGGACTTTTATTGACTAACTGAAAGAAAAAAAAAAGGCATATAGAAAAAACCCCAAATAGCAGAAAGGGAAATATACTTACTGCTGATGGAGTTTCCCTTCAAGAAGAAGAGGGAGAATTTTCTGAAAGGGCACGAGCTGACATTTATAGTAAAAGGGAATTATTCAGGCAGCTCCAGTATCTAATTACATAAGAAAGGGCCTGAATTTACAGTGAAAAGCTCCATAAAACTAACAAATCTGTATTTACAAACAGATTTGGTGAGGTAGCTTTTCGAAATTTGGTAACAAGGAGTCCCAGGAAAACTGGCCGGTGCAAAGGAAGAATGGTCAATTCTAAACAGGTTGTCTCCCCTGGCCTCTACTAGACGGCTGTTTTTCTGGAGCTTCTAGCAGTTTTCAAACACAGAACTGCAAATGTGCTTGTTGTCAGCAAGGCCACCTTTTGGAATGGGTGCGGGGGCTCTGCAGTCCGAGTGGTGGAGTTCAGTCTAGCTGGGGCCCCTTCCTGTCATAAATAAGATTACTTTCATTTCACTTGTGCAGCGCGCTATTCCTCAGAGTAATGAATTTCCTCTGTGCCTTTGAGCACATAAACATGGTTTTCATTAGCTTTCTCTCTCTTAACAAAAAAAAAAAAAAAATAACAAGAAGAAGGGGAGAGGGAGAGGGTGGTAGGAGAGAGGATCTGAGCAAAATTAATAAGATGTCAATTAACTCCGAAAATGTAACGTTATTTTTTGCCGACCACCTAGCACAGGCTTACGCATAATACCAGAAAGGCACGATCTGCTTTATCTCTTCTGAAATGCTAAGGAAATGAAGTGGGGAAGAGACAGATACAAAGTTTATCTTATGTGAACTAAGGCATAAAAGAAAGAGAAAGAAAAGAATATTCCTCTTCAAACCTGGTTCTCAGGGGACCGGATCCAACAGGAGGCCGTCAGGGGGGCCCCCAGACCAGACACACGGCCCTAATTCTTCTGGGATTACGGAGCAAACCATAATTCCACCGGGCCAGGGTCGCAGGGCGGTCTCTGTGTCCACTTGCCCTACCTTTGACCCCCGTGATATTATGCTAGTCCGTATGGAGGATATTCCAGCCTTTTCCATTTTCCAGTTTGCCCCCTGAGATTTGTAAGTTATGCAGTTCGTAGGACTAAATATGCAGTTGTTCAATTTTATGGTTTGGAATCTCTTGTCGGGTTGACTCATTACGTAACAGGCGGGGTTTTTCTCTTTGTTGATAGGGCATCCTTGAACCTGAAAACTATTTAAGATCCATTGACCCATGACTTCAGCCAGGATCTTTTTTGCTGTTATTTGTGGATATTTGGGAGTAGAGAGTGGGGGGATGGAACCTTCTCAAATTATCCCAGGGAAGGAGTTAAGCCATTAAAGAAAAAAAAAAAATCTGAAACTGGTTTTGCAAAATTACTTATTCTCAATAAAAAAAATCCCAGATTGCCTTCCCGGAATCATTTTGTCTCCTCCCAATGAATGTCTGTTTCAGCTTCAAATTCACAGTATACTATGTGTTTATTTATCATTTAGGGAAGAAAATATAATAACATTATGAAAACATCATGGAATTAAATTCCAGGCCACAGGTTGTCCCTGATATTGACTGAAGAAACTTGCACCCCAGATAAAGGATCTTGAAGCATTTCACAGTGAGGTGTCTTCCAGCCAGCTCCAACCTCCTGAATGGTGTTCATGTCACAATTTAGAGGTACAACTGGTTGCCATTTCAAATAAGAAGGATAGGGTTATCTAAGGAGCCAGTGCCTAGGCTAGGCAGAGGTGGCTTTGCTGAAAGGCATACAGTGCCCTACAAGGAACCTTACACACGAACTTCCATTTCACTTAGCTGCAGCACAGGAAATTATTTCTGGCATGTTTTTGTTGTGAACAGAGAGAGCATTGCACATTAAAAATTCCCCATAGTTGTTTAATATTTGCTCAGCAGCGTGCTCATCGCTGATCAAGTCCCTCTCTGTAAATCATGTCAATTCTGTCACTGTTTTGATTGGAATCATGAATTGTGACATTGAAAATCTCTCTGGAGGGCAAACTTCTGCAGCTGTGGAAGGCTGGGCTATTTACCGGCATTATTAAAGGAACCTGAGTGACTTCTTTGGGAAAGAAAAAGCCAAGGCAGGGTGAAATTCATAAGGTGTACAGAGATTTAGGATGAAGGTTTTATTACGAGCACAGCTCTGTAACAATATCCTCCCAGAAATAAATACAGAATAGTAACAATTGCTCCATTAGTTGGCAAATGTAGTATTCGGCTGTCTTTCTATCCACCCCCGCAAGGGGACAAACAGTATTCAAATGTAGAATATGAAATCAGATATGTTGACGGCTTTAAAACAGTGTTTAAACGGAATGTTTTTTCAAGGTTCTCTAAAGGAACAAATGTCACTTTTATTTCCTTAGGCCGTTTTGAAGGGTTTGCTATTAATGTTTTTAAGGTACTAATTCTCTTTGGAGTAAAAGAGGTGCAGAAATTTTCAATTTTCATTCTTCTATGGACATAACTGACTAGACTACCTCCTGCTGTATTTGGGGTCCAAGGAATGTCCTCAGAGTATAAAGACATCTGTTAGAGGGGCTGGATTTCAAAGAATGGGAAAAGGAGCAAAAAAGAACTAAAAACCCTTGCTTGAGAAATGAGGCCAATTCCACACCTAAGAAGATCTTTCTCTTCCAGAATGTCTCCTAGTTCACTTGTTCATTCCTTTATTTAATCATTTATTCCTTTAACATATGTTTATTAAGTAGCTACTGTGGGCCCAGAACTGTGCTGGGTCCTGGGAGGTCTAGTTCAAAGGCAGCTTGCCCACAAGGACACGGACTGCTGCCAGGAATGCTCCGTCCCCACTGCCAGAGTATAAGGAGCAGCTGGATGCACCCGCTGGCCTTGACACTCCACGGAACTCGGGGTATCTGCCTCTAAACACACAGACCTGTTTGCTTGGCTGTTCCTTTAAATACCAGCATCTTTACTATTATGTAAAAGCCATCATTCATTTTAAACGTAATCTTCCAATTGGACATAAATTTCTGCATATCTTGAAGAAGCAGTACAAGGCCCTAAGAAATAGTTTATAGAAAGTAATGTTAAGTAACTTGAAGTAACTGTAGATTTAGAGTAATTCTGTCAGGGAAGCTGTAGAAAGGTGGTGAATATATTACTTTGGAGGCCAGAGTAAGATAATAATTAGGAAAGAAAATGCTAAAATGTCGACTCAGCAAAGCAAAGGCAAGACTTTTGAGGACTCAGTAATCACGTGGGAGGCCGGACACGGTGAGAGGGATGAGGAAGGATTATTTAGTCTCTTGCCTGACCTAGGGGAGGAAATGAAACTTAAGGCCTTGACTTAGGAGATGACGTGCTCCCGTCTATCTGTAGCCCAAGAAGGCAGTGAGCGCCGAACTCCTATAGGCCAGAGGGACGCTGAGCTGCTAGGGCCCTCGGGAAAGTTACAGGGAACCGGACTGAAAACCCGGATGGAGCCATCCATGTTCCCACCTGGAATGTGGATGCCGTTCCGGCCTTGTTCCCCAACAAAGACAGCTTAGAATTAGGCCAGGTTCCAAGAAACACAATTAAAATGGTAAAGGAGAACAGGGGGTAATAGGGAGAGATGATAGAGTCCATATTAGGAAAAAAACAAAAAAGGTTGGGATTCTTCAGTCTGTAGAAAGGGAGGTTGAACATTCTTAGTAAAGTAGCACAGAGAATGAAAAAGCAAGTATCCAATGTACGCAATACTAATATGAAGCCAGTGGATGAACAGTACAGTCCCACACAAGAGAAAAACTCCATTCAATTCAAGTTGGGGGCAAGGGAGAGGGGCTGGGGTGCTCCCGCTTAATGGGCACAGCGTAAGAGTATATGGCTCCCCTCGGTGTGGGGCACCTACAGCAGAGCCTTCACCTAACAAATGCAAACATTATAACATTAATTGTTTGTACCCCTACATTAATCTGAAATTTAAAAACATTGAAAAAAAAGAAATGAAGGTTGAGACTGCATATGTCTATAAATGAAGGTTGTATATGAAGTCAACACATAGCTCAGTATTACTGGGGGGGAAGCCACAGTCACTTGTGAAGCCTGGAGCAAGACATCTCATTTCTTTGCACCCCAGTTTCATCTCCTGTAGTCCGGATTCCAATGCGTGCTCAGCAGCGGCTGTCCTGCAAAGTGCTCGCTGAGATCAAAGGTGTTCTTGGACTAAGGAAGTTTGAAAAATCCACCTTCCTCATCTTCCTCTACCAGATTCGCCATTCACATTTGTCGTGAAAGTTCCCCAAAAGCCATCCTTAAGGAAAACATATTTAACTTTGTGGATGGCCTCATTTGGCCAGGTAATCTTTGTTTCTTGAGTGCTATGAGGACTTTGGAAAATGCTGTTGGGAAGATGCACTCTCAAATTCTTAAGGTCCTTGCAGGGACGTCATCCCAAGACAGAGGAAGTGATGCCTGAAGCTGTGAAATTTATTACTTCTAGAGTCCACACTGGAAGAAAATACTGTAATTGCTTGCAGTAGGAGTTCACAGCTATGAATGGATGACGGCAGGTTCATCAAAGATAGCTGAGAGTGAGACTGTCCAGCCCAAGGAAAGCCAGTACATTCCACACAGTGCTTCAGAGGGGCTGTTAAGACCTAGGTGTCCACATCTGGGTTTAGTTTGTTCTATCGGGATCACATGTTGATTTTGCACTATCTTCTTTGTACATAGAAGATATTCATTTAGGTTTTACCTGAGTCAAATAGATAGTTCTGTGTGATACTGAGATTATAGACAATTGGAAAATACTCCTGTTGGACTTGAGGCCAGTTGCAGCCTGCTGAGTTCATGCCCTTCAGAACAAGGTCAGCTGCTTTCTGTGGCTTGTTTCTGAAAACCTGGCTGATCATTCAAGTTCCACAGTTTTGTAGACGTGTGTGTGTTCTCTCTTGAGACCTTCTGTTATGTTGAAGAATATTTATGTGCAGGCCTCTCCATTCCCTGAGCCTGACTGACTTTTTATTCTGTCTCACTTCCCACCTCCCTGAGTGTATTTCCATAGCTACAATGTCCTTCCAACATTGAAAAAGTGCTTTCTACTACTTACTGGACTTTCAGGAGAGCAGATGAATAGGACAGGTTAAGGCCTAGAGCAGCTTCGCTTGCCCAGCGCACTGCAGTCCACACTCCTTTTGCTGCCCCTTTCCCCTGTGCTGGCCACTGTCCATTCCCACTCTGTGCTAGGTGCTGAGTGGGGAGGGAGCGGGGATGAGGGCTCATCCTGGAAGAAAGCGCCAGCAGGCTGTCCACCTGGAATGTGTTCTGGACCCTGCTTCCTTCGCTGCCTCTTGGGGCCTAGGCAGGGCCTTTCACATGGACTCACCCTCAAGTACCACACCTCCCACTTGTTAGTTTCCTTAAGTCCCTGCCCACATCTTTGTAAATAACCCTTTTATTAAACTCTCTTCCTATTACCCAGTGTGAGTGTGTCTCCTGTTTGCTGCAGAGATTTTGATGCACACACCTTCCTGTAACCTTCTCTGCCCTCCATGGCACTGTTCAGTAGAGCCCAGCTCATGTCTACCTTCTTAATCAAGGAAGCTTCCTTGTTCCCCATGAATCTCTTCTTGAGATCATCTGGCTCTTACAATCTGCCCCACCCATAGTCTGGTGTCCCGTCTTAAATGCATGAAGGCCAAGACCCCTCATGCTTAGAGTTGATGTTTCATGGGTATGAACGAAGGGTGGCCAGTGGGTAGAGGTTGCTAACTGGTAGCCTGATTTTTGGCAGACAGTTGGAAGTTGACGCCTTTTTATACAGCCCTTTTGGGCACTGTGAGACAGGTGTGGAGTTGGGAGGTGAGTGCCTTGCTTACCACCGCTTTACAGATGCAGTTACTAACACATAAAGAAGATGGGTAGATTGCCCCAGAAGCCCTGACAGTAAGTGCTGGAGCTAGGATTTGAACCTGGGTAGTCTAGCTCCAGAATGCATGCTTTTAACACTGTATTAAGCTACCTCTCACAGTGTTTTTAAATTTTCAAATTTACTGGTTATCATTAAAAATTCATACTTCACTTTTAAATCTGAATTTCTAGCATCTCTTGAAAAAAATGGAAGATGTAGCTCTTGGGACCTGTAAGCCCCTGGTAACAGTGGGCAGAGTAAGTAGGAGCTGTGCTGTTTGGGTGGGGTGTGTGTGTGCCCCACAGTGAGTCTCCACCCAGCCTGTTCCTGCGGCTGAGTCTGGGACCCATGCAGGAGAGTGATTTGTGTGCAAGGTGTTTTGGAAACCACTCTGCCAGCAGGCATGTCCCTCGTGAGCTCCTGTTTCCCCAGCCGGATTGGGTTTGGGGAGGGCAAAGTCTGTACTTTAAACTTGCCTCGACACCTAGCACAGAACAGGTTGTGCTTACTAAACACCTGTGGTTTAAAAAAAACAGCTTACTTATGATTAACCAAAAAAGTAAGCAAGTTAACTTAGCAAGGACAGGAGAATTGTCCTTGCTTTTGGCTTGGGTTTAATCCCTTAAAACAGTTTGCTTCTAAAGCCAAACAAGTTACACATCCGCGTGTTCCTGAGACCTAGCGGCTGAGGGCGGGATTGCTGCTGCTTCTGCCTGGAGGAGGATGTCCAGGCCCAGTGGGGAGGCTAGTGGGAGAATAAACCACCACTGCTCCAGAGGGCAGAAGGAGAGGGCTCTCTTCAGGGGTGGAGTGAGAAGGTGAAGTGGAGAATACACAGGCTCTGCTGGTGAAGGGCCTGAGTCCTAGAAAGCGCAGAGATCTGGAAGGTGGGCGGGGGTGGGAAATGGCAGCAGAGGTGGGACGTGCAGAGCCACCTGGGGAACAGAGTGATGAGGAATGACTGGGCACGTGGGATAACAGACTTACAAAGGGATGCAGGGCACGTCGGGTGTGTTCCCGGGGGTCCCAGGCAGACGCTGGCAGTGAGGCTGTGAGTATTAAAGGAGAGGCAGGGATGGAGGAGGGAGGGGTTCGGCCCAGAGCACACAGAGCTCTGGCCCCCTGCTCTTTTCTCCGGAGTGTGGGGTGACAGAGGGGGTGGAGCACAAAGCTCGCAGCTGCACTCACTCAAAGGCAAGTTTGAATCAGGGTGTTCTGTTGGCGAGAGATGCTTCTTACACTTGTGAGCGCACACACCCTTCAGAAGGCTTTGCAGAACTGAGCGTTGCTATAAAGCACTATGAAGCTGACTCCAGTCATGCTCAGAGCACATAAGCCTTATTTTGTTAAATGCAATACTCTTTTGGATCTCTTTAATAGCAGGTTTTATTATTCCATCTTATTATATGATAGCTCGACCCTTCTTTATGGGGTCAAAGGACTTCAGGAAATATATACACCAAATTTAAGAAAATGCATCATCTCTTGTGATGGGCTAATCAGAATACCTACCAAGGAAGGGACAGGAAGCTCTTACAGTGCTGGCAGCTGTCTCTGCAGTTTAATATGTGGGGTGAGGGAGCCCTCGCAACTTTCCCCTGAAAGACTGCAAGTGGTTGGGGTGCAGAGTTGGCCAAGACTCGGGGTTCTTGGTCTTTGCCGAGCAGGGTCAGATGCTGGACTTCCAGCAGGCAAGCCAGGGACTTTACTCCCCCTGGAACTTAGTGGAAAAGTACAGAATTTGCAGATCTCTGCAACATCTACTGCCTTTGTCTCCATGAACTCGGGCAGTGGAGTCGCATCCAACGTTAAGAGTAGAAATCCCCTTCTCTCCCAAGAATAGTGAACTTTCTTGGTCTAAAAGCAAAGGATAATTAGCCCCTAAAAATACCCCCAACCGTGAGCATTTTCCCTCTCTACCCTCCTGGCTTCTGGTGGTGTCAGGCAGGGCACTTACTGTAGGAGATTTCTAGGATGCCTTTGGCTGTCTATGCAAGGGGTGAACCTCCCCCTACCCTGCCCTCCTTTGGCCTATTTGTCCCTGGCCACTCTTGGCATATAATCAATGTTTTCAAATTCTACCTCTACCATTTACTAATCGGTTGTGTGACCTTGGGCAAGTTGCTTAACTTCCCTGTGTCATCACACAATGGTCCTCATCTCATCTCATCTCATCTCTTGGCTCATCTTGTCTCATCTCATCTCATCTCATCTCATCTCATCTCATCTCATCTCATCTCATCTCTTCTCATCTCATCTCATCTCTCGTCTCATCTCATCTCTTCTCATCTCATCTCATCTCTCGTCTCATCTCGTCTCATCTCATCTCTCGTCTCGTCTCGTCTCATCTCATCTCATCTCTCCTCTCCTCTCATAATTTCATCTCATCTCATCTCATCTCTCATCTCATCTCTCAACTCATCTCATCTCATCTCATCTCTCATCTCATCCCATCTCTCATCTCATCTCATCTCATCTCATCTCATGTCATCTCATCTCATCTCTCATCTCATCTCATCTCATCTCTCATCTCATCTCTTCTCATCTCTCACCTCTTCTCTCAACTCATCTCATCTCATCTCTCCTCTCATCTCATCTCATCTCTTCTCATCTCATCTCATCTCTCCTCTCATCTCATCTCTTCTCATCTCATCTCATCTCTCGCCTCTTCTCGTCTCATCTCATCTCATCTCTCCTTTCCTCTCATAATTTCATCTCATCTCATCTCATCTCTCATCTCATCTCATCTTTCTTCTCATCTTTCATCTCAT
>CAUYRH010137904.1:0-24306 GCA_963574655.1 Perodicticus potto
CACCTGTAGTCCCAGGTACTTGGTAGTCTTAGTCAAGAGAATTTCGTAAACCCAGGTTTTGGAGGTTGCTGTGATCTGTGTGATACCACAGCATTCTACCGTGGGTGTTAAAGTGAGACTTTCTCTACATAAAAAAAAAAAAAAAAAAAAAAAGCATGTTGATACTCAACTAAGCAAGAATAATCTCAGAATGTCAGAATAAAGGATAATTCCCTGGTCGATAAGCTATGTGAGTTCTGGGTTGGGAAGGGTCCACGAGTTATCACACTGGAGGGTGGGGGGATCTCTATGTGATCAGAGACTCAGAGCTATTCTGACTCAGACCCACCCTCCAGAGCATTTCTCAAACTCTCCCATTTGCAGACTTACTAAAGCACATTTGGTGACGTGAGGGGCAGCCCAGGGGAGGTTCTCACCTTTCTGCCTCCTGCTCCAAATGGTAGAAGAGGACCCGGATATGCCCAGCCAGCCTCAGGCCTTTGCCCCTGACTGGCAAAGTTAGGAGAGATAGGTCTCAACCCAACCCAAAGGTGCCTTTGCCAACAGAATTGGCTACTGTAAAAAGAGCCACCTCTGCTCAGGAAGGTGTGAAGCAGGGGCCCTGCAGCTGTCTGTAGGGACAGAGAGGTGGCCTCCTGCTGGGTGAGGGGGATGTCCTGAGATCGTATTTGGTTTCCGGCTCTTTTCATCTTATCTTTTTTCTTTGGAGACAGGCTGCATCTATTCCCCTTAAATTGGTCAAAAGAAAGATAGTTCTTTTTTTACAATTAACAAAGTCCCTTAAACGTCCTCACCCATAGCTGAGAGAGGAGGAAAAGGTCTTTTGGAAAGAAGGATGCATAAGAGAGGAAATGAATGCAACTTCTTCCCAAGCACCCCGTTCCAGGCCCACGAGGAGAGAGTCTGGGAGCGGTGGCGAAAGGCCCACAGTGCCGGGAGGAGGCATCTTGCAGGAAGGTGACGATTGACCGCTGACAGAAGACAGGAGGGGTTTTTCCCAGCTGTCAACAGGCACCTGCAGCCTGCGCGCTGCTCCCTGCTCTGAGTGCTCCCTAGGTTTTCTCCAGACTCTGCGTCCCCTAGGGCCGCCCAATCCCGGAGCTGGGCTCCCCACCACCCTGCATCCTGAGGCCAGCTGTCAAGCGCCACCCTCATGCACAAGTTCCCCAGCCACGTCCCCAAATTCAGGTGCGCTCCAGGTCACCGAAGGGTGTGTGCACTCCGGGAGGCTCCATTGGCTGTGTGCTTTGACCGGCTGTTTAATCATTACCAGATCAAGTTCCGCGGGTCCTAATTTTGAGGCACATCTGTAGCTCGGGGTGAATGGCTGAGAAGCTCTCAGCGTTTTTTAGCTCTGCAGTAGAGGAATTCCAAGACCACCCGAGAGAACGCAGCGCGCACGCCGAGCCGCGTGCTGGGAGCGCACAGGGCGCAGAGCTGTCTGACCGCGAGCACGACGTGCAAACTCCGCTCCCGCAGCGCTTGTTCTCGGGTCCGGGTTCCCGGTAAGCATACTCACCTCCGATCCAGCCGGCCGCAAAGTCTTCCAACTGGAAGCTGCCCATGGCCGGTGCCGCGTGCAGCCTTGCCCTCCCCCAGCCGACCTGGGGCAGTGTCCACTCAGTGTCTGCGGGGCATGGCCCGCCGGCCAGAGCGCGGGGGAGGTAGAAAGTTGGAGTCTCCGAGCGCGCTGTAGGTCCTGCTCCAACCCAGTCACCAAGTCACCAGCCGCCGGCTGCCGCTCACCTCTCTAAGAGCCTTCGGCCGCTGACATCACGCCCCCAGTGGACCTTAAAGGCGCAGCACATCCCAGGCCCAAAGATGCAAGGGTCACCAAGTGAAATTAATTCCTTTAGCCCTCCCTTCTCCAACCAAGTCCCCCTCAGTGACTTGTGCCCAGAGCAAGTGCCTCAGGGGTCCAGGGTCTTGTCTAACTTTCAGCTACAGCCTCAGCTCCCCAGGGACCCAGCTCCCTACATGTCCACCTGAGGCAGGAGAAGGCAGAGGTATGGGCCACTCTACTTCAAACTCCTTCTCTGCAGCTACTCTGCACCCAGGCTGGCCCCTGGCTGTGGCCCCTGCTCCCTGGGACACGGGGCCTTGCTGTGTGGAGGGGCTTTTGTTCCAAAGGGAGCATCTTGTCTCCCTCACAGTCCTGGCCCTGGGAAAAGGACCTAGTGTCATTCAGCATCCTGCTAATTCCCATCAGGGACTCACGGGGACCCTGTTGCAGGTTGGGAGTCCCAGTTCCCCAAACTCAGCTGACCTGGTTCTATTCTTGGCTGAGCTAAAAAGTTCAACCCAGGGCATGAAAGCAAAAGTGAGTAGAAACTGAAAATAAAACTGGAGCGGCACAGGCAATGTGGACAGAAAGTAAAAGTAACCTACACCAGTTTTGGGGTAACAGAGAGATTTTATTTAGGAAGAAGAAAGAGGAAGTTTAGAGCACTTCCAAAGAGAGTTGGAAGTGATTTCCTCTCTTGGAGGAGAAAAGGTGGGAGAAGCAAAAGTCTCCTGCAGTATAAATATTCTCCGTTTGAAATTGGTTGCAAATCTTTCATTGGCTCTCTGCACTTCAGGGCAGTATTGCCCCTTCCTATTGGTCATTGATGGTCTCTTTCTATTGGTCATTGGTTACCTAGGTTACTTTATATCCATATTCTTACCAGCCCTCCAAATTTCCTGGCTCAGCAGGCCAGGTTTTCCTCACACTCCCCTTGAAGCCCCTTTCTAGTGTTCCTTCTCAGGTTCCAGCCAAGGCTCCCCAGGGTTGACAAGAATGGTGAGGGGTATCATCTGGAGGAGGGGACCTCTATGGGTCTGTTCTTGTCACCACTGGCACATCCACATCATACCATCCAGGCTAACGTGCGTCAGCAGCCTCCCTCTTTTAAAATAAGACAGAGTCTGACCACCAAAAGTTGATCTTATAGCAGCCTTCCCATTGAGGAGTAGGGACTTGGACGTGCAGGGTCCCTCCTGGAGACCCTGCCCCTCAGGTACACAGAGCGTGGACCTGTATCTGGGTGAGAGAGCCAGAGCCAGCCCTCTGAGGATGCAGTCACAAGCCTGGCTGGGGGGAGTTTTGCAAAGTCCCATGGAGGAATGAATATGTCACACTCACTCCTGAGCCTCAGACTCGGCGCACATTGTGACCCACTCAGCCTTGAGGCTTTGGAGTTGCCATCTGCACTGCCCTTGAGCTGAGCCCTGCCATGCTCGGGTACAACATGCCTGGGTCAGTTATAAGACATGAAGAGTCTCTGAAGAGTGGCCCTTCAGTGAGTTCACCTCTGGGGAGAATTCACAAGTGGGAGCAAAGCTCGCCAATTTCTAGGGGCTGGTCTTGTGGAAGGCCACCTTAGGAGTACCAGGAAGAGTGTCATTCCTTCAGTCTGTGTCAACACCAATTAGGAAGGTCCTGAGTTTGCAGGCAGGGTCCCTGGCAGCCCAGGATGGACTCCTGAGCCCAGAAAGTTGCTGTTTAGACTGCTAATGACCTGGAGCAGAGCTGAAGGAGTGGGCTTCTCTCCAGAATGGACCATTTCTTTCTATTACCAAATGTGTGCCACAAATCTGCCCACGAGGCACATTACTCAGGAAGGCAGGGGGAGACTGTCAGGTTTAGCAGAACCCTGAGCTAGACCAGGAGAATCCCAGACCACAGAGCTGTGGGCCCCAGCAGAATGGCGGCTCTTCCCTTCCAGACTGTGAGCCCACTGGAAACAGGACACTGCCTTATTCTCCTCTGGACCTGCCTTGCCTGGAACAGGCCTGGTGGACAGTGCTTAGTTGGCTGGTCCTTAAATAGGAGGTCTGTGGGCAAAGTCTGAAGAGCCTGTTAGTGGCAGCCAAAGAGAATTTTAGGGACAAAGCTGAGCCAAAGAGGTAGTCACATCTCTCCTGGGTATAGAGCCTGCCCTGGGCTCTTCCTGGAGTGTCACAGAAGCCTGACTTCCCAAATGTGCCAGCTGTGTTCCACCTCAGGGCCTTTTCACTGATCACTCCTGCTTGCAGTTCCCTCTCCCTGCCCTTTCCCAGGTCACCTTCTACCTCCTTGAGATCTATGTTGAAGCATCCTCGGCACAGGGAGGCCTCTTCAGACCCCTCAGTGGAGGTCAAGAGCTAATTGCCCTTTCTCCAGGCATCGTAGCAACTCCTTCCAGCTCTCACCATGTTGATCAGTTCTTGTGCAGTGCACGGTTGCTCCTGGAGGTAGGACCCACCTGACTTGTTCCCCACCACTGTATTCTTGGGCTCTGCTCCAGAGCAGATGGACTGTAATTACTGATGGTCAAGTGCAAATGATGAGACAGGACCACATGCACGTGTTGCATTTCTCCCTGGGCATTTGTACCTCCTGCGTCATTCCTGAGCTGCCTCAGAAAGGGGGAACTCTGGGGTCCTTCCCTGACTCTTGGGGGAAGGAGGAGCACATGTGATGTCCAAGATGCTACATGCTCATTCGGAGCAGGATTGGGAGTAGCATTTCCTCCCTTACTGACAGCGTTTTAAGAAGGTAAGTACAGCGCATGTGCAGACTAAATTTGGTCCATCGCCTATTCCAATTTGATAATTGAAGTCAAGAAACAGAGACAGAAGCAAGTCGCTGTGAAGTGACGGGTGAAGCAGCTGGCAGGGAGGCTGGGCTGCCTTAGCTCTGGTCCCGGTGCTGCTGCTGACTTCCTGGGCACCTTGGGAAAATCCAGGCTTCAGTTTCCTCCACTGTCTTTCACAAAAGTAGGGATGATCCCCTCTTAGGGAGTGTCCAAAGAAGTCAGAAATTCTGGGCCGCCGGAGGCACCTGTTTGTGCGTGTCTTGGCAAGATGTGCCAGAAGAGGGCGCTGCCGCCCAGCAGTTGGGGCTCTCAGACCGAAAGAAAGACTGTGACTGCCCCCTCTTGACAATTTCCTGGCCCATGCTCCCTGGCACAGGCTGGCAGAAAGCCAGATTCGGTATATACTTGGACAATGAAAGACACACTGTCCCAGGAGGTTCGGAGAAGAGTCTGATGGTGCCAGTGAACATCTGAGAGATTGATAAGGACCCATCTGAGGCATCCTGGGAGCTGTGTGCTTGGAGAGCAGAGTGCCCCAATAAGGGGAGGTGACACCCCTGCTCTCTTTGCCTGCCTGGGATTTACCAAAACTTCATAAATTCCATACTCTTTCCCTCCTCAGGGCTCCAGGCTGGCAAATGCTGTATTCTGTCTTCACGCGTCTTACTGAATGAGGCAAGTCCCCATTGTACAGGTGAGAAGAAGGTTCAGGAAGGCTAACCAACTTCTCCAAAGCCACACAGCTAGTGACTGCAGGGTCATGGGGTCACATCTGCTGTCTGACTCCAGGGTCCAAGCTCTCAACTAAGTGCTGCCTCCTGACCAAGACTACGGAAGTGGAGGTGACTTTCCCAAAGCCTGTGCCCCCTCTGCATAAAAGTCTTAACTCCTCTGCCTCAGTTTCTCCACCACCAGGGAGATGGTATTAACATTGCTGTCATACTGTTTGAGGTCCTGGAGCAGATGATTGAGTGACCAGTAGGAAAACTACCTTCCCCACACGCCATGCCAGTGTCCTGGGCTACCCTCTGTCCTCTCTTCCCTGAGAAGGTCAGGTAGGCTGGCTCTCTGGACATCTGAGAACAGGGAATGCCTGGTTCTCCTCTGCCTTGTCCTCTCAGCTGATGGACACAAGTGAGCTGGACGAGCTGGGAGCAGGTCACCGGGGCTGCAGAGATCCAGAAATGAGGGGCTTCTGTGAGAGAAGCAAACATGGAGGGCAGACGGAGCCATTGCTGCCGGGAGGTCAGAGCTAGAGGTCTGGCTGCACACCTGCTCCATGCTAAACTTCCCGGGACACAGAGGAGCTCCTGGTGCGGACGGGGAGAGAGGCGTTAGAATTCTGGGAAGTCCACTCCATCCTCCTGGGGTAGACTTGGCACTCCTGCCATGTGGCGGGTCTCTTCTGTCAAGCATCCATCAAACATCAGCCACAGGACTCGGGGAAGCTGGTAACCCTCACACTGGGAATAACCTGAGCCAGAGTAGAGAGAAAGTCTGGAGGGCAGCAGACCCAGAAGCCTTGGGAAGGAGGAGGCATTTCAGTTGGAACAAAAAGACAAAACTGGGTTTCAGTCAGTGGAGAAAGGCGTGGCAGGCAGAGGAGCAGCACCGGGTAGGGGAAAGCAATGGAGTCCTGATGGGTTTTGCCTGCCCAGAGCTCCCGTGCGGTGGGAGGGGAAGGGTTGAGGGCGAGGATGTGATTCTGTGGCTGGTGGTGTCAGGTTATTGGCAGTCCTCAGCCCTGCTGCTGCTCTCTGGGAGTGGGTGAAGGTCCCATCTCAGAGGGCAGCTTCCCTCCAAAGCTCATAACCTGGGCAAATCTCCATGACCCACGTGCAGATGGGCTTGGGCTTCTTAAAACCAGTATTTGTTCTGTGTGGGGATCTGGGGGCTTCCCTGGGGAAAGTTGAGGCCTGTGCCTGTCCAGCCCCTCCTCACGCCTTCTAAGGCCTCACTCCAGCACATACCCACTCAGCCATGCCATTTAACCCACCTGTGTCTGGACATCCTCACCTGTACCATGGCGGTGATAACCGTACCTCACTCAGGTCGAACTTAATTGAGAATCAATGAGGTAAACCCGTGTGGAGCAAGCCAGCCCTCACCATTGCATGGCCCATAAGTCCTGAGGGTGTTCGTGTCTGGGTCAGCACATGGACAGCTCCCAGACAAGGCCAGCAGGGTGGAGCAGAGGCCAATAGCGCTTTCAGCTAAGCCCAGGTCTCTCCTGCTCCAGATCCCCGCAAACATTCCCTCAAGAGAGCTCAGTAGCCTTAAAACACTCCTGGGGGTCCCTTCAGTCCCCCAAGCACGTGAGCTTCCTCCGGCTCACTCAGGAGCTGCGGGCAGGTGGCTGCAGGTCTCTCAACCTTCCTCATGTTCCAATGCCACACAACAGCAAGAGAGGGACGCAACTGGGCCCAGCTCGGACTGACAGCAGCACCCACAGAATCACGTCCTCACCCTCTACCCTTCCCCTCCCACTGCGCGGGAGCGCTGGGCAAGCAAAACCCTTCAGGAGAAAGTGGCCCCCGTTTCTCGCACACACAGAGATGCCTCCTAACCCAGCCGTTTCTTTCAGGGGTAGTAAGGGATCAAAGATGGAAGCTTCTAGATGTGGAAAATAAAAGGAAACAGAACAATCTCCCCACTTCAAGAACAAATCCAATGAGTTTTCCTGTTACTTCTTCCATTGTACTCTCAGCCCCAAATCCCCTGATGTCAAAGGAGTGCCTTGGAGATAGGATGAACTGGATTTTTAACAGGTTCTACAATGTAATTCAAGTGTGACCAAGATATTCTTGTCCCTTTGTTCTCAACGGCTGACCTCAGGAAGAGTGGGGAACAGGAATGGGCATTCCCAACTCAGGGTCTCCTGGAGGAAGTGGGAATCCAGTGAGCAGAGTGTGCATGTCAACAGAAGCTGGGACCCCCACACCAGCAGAGGAGACACGAAACCAGAGCCAAAGGGCAGAGTGGCTATAACCATGGGGCACACATGTGACTGGGCAGGTGTCTGAGCAGTGGGCTCAGCCAGGAGTGGGCAAGGTGAGCACGAGCTGTCCACATCACATGCTTCAGCCAAATTCAGGCAAGCCTGGGTTGGAGGTCGTGTCCTCAGGTTTCGAGGAAGTGACACTTACTGAGTCACTGTCCCACCTCCGGCTCCAAAGGGCAAGAGCAGGAAAGACACAGAGGCAGTAAGGGAAAGGGGTGGTGTTCTCAGGGGGCCTGGTGGGCAACATCTGCCTCTTTTCTGTCCATGACAAGGGGCTCAAGCACGCTGGCCCAGGTAGGACAGAGCTAGTGTGACTCCCAGCTCCGCCGTTTGTCACTGCTTCGCCTCTCTGCGCCTGTTTCTTCACCATAGAATGCAGGTGACACCAGTGTCTACCTCTAAAGATGATGTCTCGTACATAGAAAATGCTCAATAAATGGAAGCTGCAAGTATTTCTTCAAAGCACAAAATTAGTGCACCAGTTTCAAAGCTTGCAGTGCTGGAATTTATTTATAAAGCTGGCCTGTGGGTGTCTGCACCCCTCAGTTGTTTGGGTGGCCCCTGCTCCCTCTGTCTGAGCTTGGGATAGGTTACAGAAGGGATGATCTGAGGTCCAAGTGTGAGACATGACAGCTGTTCCTCTATGGAACCACTTTCGGTGTGGCTGTTCACATCCCAATCAGAAGTTTTTCCAACTAGGAGAACAAAGTGGGGGCAGCTAGGGATGGATGGGTCACTTCCTAGGGGTCGGTCCCAGGCCGAGCTTTTTCCCTCTGTTCCTGGAGGAGAAAGGCAAAGCCAGCCTGGCAGAGTCAGACTTCCAGCCTGGAGCTCGTGCCAGCAGGGTGCAGCCTGGGGGCTGGAAGGGGCCGGGAGAGCCCGCCGGCTCTGCTGGGTAGAGGTTGGGATGCCCTCATCAGTGGTCGTGGACACTGAGACAGGGAGAATAAAGGCCCAAGGACTGGGGTTCCAGGCCAGCTGTGGACCCAGGGGCAAACTGACCGACCCCTAGGATCCTTACCTCCGGTCATCTTTGCCCTTTGATAAACGGTGGGTGCTGGGGGCCTGTTCTGCAGAGCCTCCCACTGCAGCCAGCTCCTGCTCCCTCTCAGGGTGGCTGCACTGAGCCTGGGCAGCTCCACTGGGGTCTCCTGGCTGCTGGATGGAGAAGCAGGAGGCTCGGGGCTACTGTGCAGCCACTCCTCAGGGGTTCTATAGTAAGGTGTCATTCCAGAGGCACAGAGGGCGTGGCCCCCAGAGAGATGGGCCTCCAGGATGCTGTCGTGGGGGTGTCCTGCTAGTGAGTGTGAGGACTCAGAGAGGAGGTCTGGGTATACCAAGGCAACCTGGGTCGGAAGGAAACATGGTGTTCAGCCAGATGCGAGCCTACCTCACAGGTTCCGGCTCAGATATCCAGGATCGCCTTGTGTCTGCAACACCACAGTGGCAATAAGGGCAGAACATGGGGCCCCTGTCTGCTGTGCAGACGGGGAAGCACTCAGCCATGGGCCCACCTAAGGGCATTCGGCTGGGAGGGGTGCGCACGGGACTAGAACCCACTATCTCACCTCCCCCATCTTGGCAGTCACAGGACTTAGCACCCAGCTGCATGGTGCTGGTGGTGGCTATTAGTAATGTCGCAGGGCACACGTTTTGAGTCAAATCCCAGGTTTGCCACTTGCTAGCTAGGTGTCCTTGGCCAAGTCACTTAAGTTTCCCGAGACTCATTTTGTCATTTGTAAAATGAGAATAAATAATCAGGGCTATCTCATAGGATTATAATTGGGATTAAATGAGATGATGCCTAAGAAAAGGTTGTGTGGCTTCCTAGCAAATTATAAGGCCCAAATGAAGGTTCCTGCGAGCACAACACCAGGCTCAGCACATTAGGGACATTATTGTGTGATTCAGGGGCTCGAAGAGCAGCTCTTGGGTTTCTCTCTTAGGAAGGACCCGAGGCTGAAGCACACTCCCGGCCCCTCTTGGAGCTGTTGGCTGAGCCGGGATTGGTCAGGGCAGTCTCCTTTCAGTCCCTGCCCTCTAACTAGCAACTCGGATCTGGGAGCCCAGCAGCCCTCAGGGACAGAGGTCTGAAGGCACCACGGGCCTGGTACCTCTCCCCACACCCTTCGTGGCCTCCTCAACTCACAGAACATCCATCCCTGACTGTGTTCCTACACAAATAGCTGGCCCGTGCCTCCTTCCTGCTGGGTGGGTTTGGGGAGCCTACACAGGACCAGGCAGGAAGGGGGGCCAGGCTGGGAAAACTCTCCTCCTTGGAGCGGTAGTAAGGGAAGAATCCAGTGGGCAGTGCTGAGTCCTCCGAGAATGGTGTGTCGCCCAGACTCCGGCCTCCTGCCTTGTCCCCGTAAAATTCAGGTTGCGGGGCTGGCTCGTCCTCAGCCAGCTCCCCATAGGTGCGGAAGAAAGGCAGGTACTCCAAGGCCTCAGGGACCCTGTGGGAGAGATGGCAGAAGCCGAGAGGCTCTTTGTTCCTTGAGCTGATGGCCTGTGATTGCGGAGAGGGAGGCTCTGGGTCCTCCTCCAAGAGGCTCGAAGAGGCTGGAGCGCTGAGCTCCGCTGAGCAGCTCTTCCGGGACATCTGGGAAGACAGGGGTGTTCCGTCTGTTACTGCACCCCAACTTCCCAGCCACTCCAACTCTCTCCCAGATTCCTGCCTATGTTGGAAGCCAGAGATGTCTTAGAATGCCCAAACGTGGTTGTGACTCTCCTCCGGAAAAGCCCTGCCACGGCTGCCGACCACGGTAAGGTTGTCCTCCAGAGCCTCAGGCAACCTGGCACAGCCGACACCTGTGGCCTAATCCCGTACCCTTCTCCCCGGCCACTCCACTGGGAGCACACTAGGCTTCTCATGGTCCTTAGCCACACCAAGCTTGGCCTTGCCTAGAGCCTGGGTCCAGCCTTGCCGCTCAACTCTCATCTCGGAAGAGCGTCACCCCCAGGGCCTTGGCTCACTTCTCTCTCACTTCAGTGTGGGTCTCCGTCTGTGGGCTGCCTGCTGTCTGTGTGGTCTTCTCTGGGTTCCTACCCCAAATGGGCACTCAGCTGGTACTTCTCCAACTACCCTGCTGACTCTCAACCCATCCTGTACTCCTTTACCCATCCGGTCCAGCTGCACAGACCTTCTCTTGGTCCCTCTCACCTACCAAGCATCCTCCTGCCACAAGGCCTTTCCATGGGCAAAGGGTCCTGCCTGGAATTTCTTCCCTCTCCCCTTTCTAGGTGATGACTTCCTCAATGTGTGGCTCAAGGTCACTTCCCTTACTTGCCTGACATAGTCATAGCACCTTCTTATTTACTGCCACCACCCTGGATTCCCTCATTCAGGGCACCTGCTCCACTGTTGTGAAACATTAATCTGCGTGGTTGCTGGATTCGTTCTCTCATCCTATTAGTTATAAATTCCACCTGGGCAAGGCTTGTCTCTCTAGTCCACTTCTGTATCGCTAGGGCTTAGAAAAGCCCTGGCTTATGGTAGAAATCAAATGTCGGAAGAAAGTAAAGAAGGATGGGAGGGGAGGCAAGAGGTAGACAAATGAGAACTAAGGACAAGTCCTTACTAGGCTTGATGTTGCCGGAGAGAGAAGCCATGTCTTGGGGAGAGGGCCGGGACGGGAACAGCCCAGAGAGAACTAAGTGGTAGTGAAAAGCCAGCCCATTCCTGACGTTCCTGGCAGGACCAGACCCAAAGTCTATTGGGTGCATGGTGGAGACACTTGACTTTGAACAAGCCCTCAAGCTGCTCTCCACTTGTGGACT
This sequence comes from Perodicticus potto, assembly GCA_963574655.1. Lineage (NCBI taxonomy): Eukaryota > Metazoa > Chordata > Mammalia > Primates > Lorisidae > Perodicticus > Perodicticus potto. The sequence continues at coordinate 11,341 of CAUYRH010137904.1, forward strand.
GTGGCCCTCACCTTCCTGACTCCCCCCAGGCTCTGGGTATTGAGTTTCTGTCCCCTGCTGCATGCTATTATACATAGCCTGACAATCGAGGTCCCTGTGATGACTTCCTCAATGCTTGGCTCAAGGTCAAGCATAGGTCCATACTCTGCAGGTGCCCACTGACCCACAGACTTCAAGCTTTTGGAGAGGAGGGACCAGCCCACGCTGAGTCCCACGTACACAGCCCAGGGCCATCTTGGCTGAGTTTCTGCCCCTCCCAGATACTCCATGGCTCTCTGTGGCCCTTTGATTGTCAGGGAATCCTTAGGAGGCCCTCTGGCATGGACCTGACTTTCCAGTGTGTCTGTGCTGCGGAGACAGGACAGCAGTACCAGGGTCTGAGCCCAAGTGCAGCGTGAATTGTATGTTGTGTGTGTGTGTTTGTGTGTATTGTTCAGTCCTAAGCCCTGGTACCTGTGCGTTGTGTCCTTATTTGACAAAGTCAGATGTGGTCAAGTTAAGATGAGGGTTTCCCTGGGTTAAGTTGGGCCCTGTGCCCAGTGACTGGTGTCTTTGTAAGTTAAGGGGACTTTGAATGCAGGCACAGAGGGAGAATGCCATGTGACAATGGAGGCAGAGACTGGAACAATGCTGCCACAAGCCCAGGCACACCAAAGACTGATTGCCCATCGTCACCAGGAGCCAGGAGGGAGGCATGGAACAGATGTTCCCTCTGAGCCTCTGGGGTGCCAGTCCTCTAGAACATCTGGCCTCTAGAACTGTGAAAGAATAAATTTTGTTGTTTTAAGCCGCTGAGTTTGTGGTCATCTATGGGGCAGCCCCTAGGACAGCAGACACCAACACATGTCCGTTTGTAGGATGGCACCCTTGGGTGGACGTAGCTTCAGCACGAGGCTTGCAGGGCACTCCCAGGTCACCTAGCAAGCAGCTTGTGGAGATGGGCCCTCTGCCATGACCACGGTCCCATCACAGCTGGGCTCTCCTAAGGCCTTACCCAGCCTGCTCCCCAGGGCGTGCTGGCCAGGGCAGTGGCACCCCCTCACCCCAGCCTAGGCCCTGACTCCACTTCCCCAGTGAGTCCTAGATTGAAGGAAGCCAGGGGTGCCTCCATCTCCTCCCCAGAGAGGCCTCATCAGAATGACACACGATGCCGCTCACATTCTCTAGTGAGTACCACCTCCGGGGGCCCATTGTGGAATCAGCAGGAACCCCGAGTTGTGACATGATTAAGCCTTATGAAAGACAAAGCCTCCCTGAGCAGGTCTCTTCCTCCTGGCGTCCTCTTCACCCTGGCAACTCCCCTCTGTATGGGAGAGAGGATTCCACCATGAAGTCATAGGCCTGGTGCCAGGTAAGAAAGCCAGATGGCTCCGTTACCATGGAGACTCCTGCCCCAGTGCCCAACACCTGCGATCATCACCTTCAATCCAGACCTCCCCAAGAGACCAGGGGAGACAAAGAGAATGGAAACCTCTTCTGGAATCAGATCGGCTCTCCGTGACTGGGCCGGTGAGCTCCCCCAGGGCCTTCTGCCCAGAGACTCTGTGGGACCCAGCGCTTCCAGTGTGAGGACAGTGAGGAAGAGTCCCACGGGTCTGTTTCACTAAGTGTGGGGAGCTGGAGCAAGCAGCCCAGAGCTGTGCAGCCCTCTCCTCGCCTGGGTGATTCTGTCTCTCAGGCCCCTCAGGGCTGTGCTGACATGAGGACCCCTACCCTTCCTTTTGGATTTCAGCTGCCTTTCCTCCATGGTTCCTCCCCAGTCACTCACGATCACAAATTGAGTCACAGTAATGACTTTATTGTTATAAAGTACAATAAACTACATATACTGAAAGTGCAGTTTGATCAGTTTTCACATATGTACACACCTGAGAAACTATCACAGCAATCAGGATAACAAATATTTCAATCAGTCTCCAAAAGTTCCTCATGTACTTTTATGTATGTATAATCCATCCTCCCGCCATTCCCATCTCCAGGCTGAAATTGATCGGCTGCGTCACTACAGATTATTTTATATTGTCTAAAATTGTATATAAGAGGAACCAAAAGTAAGTACTTTTATTTGGCTTCTTTTGCTCAGCATATGCTATTGAGATGATTCCACATTGTTGCACGAATCAACAGTTAGTTCCTTTGCTCTGTTTCATGGATATCACAATCACTATCCCATTCTATGTAGTGTGCCATTTTTCTCTAGCTTTTGTAAAGATTTTTTTCCCTTCTATCTTGGTTTTTAGCAATTTATAATGTGTCTAGGTATGGCTTTCATTAACCTTATTCTTTGGAGGGGGCAGTTTATAGAGCCTTTTAAATATATCAATTTATATTTTTCACTAAATTTGGGGAGCTCTAGGTCTTTATTTATTCAAGCATTTCCCCGCCCCAATTTCTCTTCTCCTGGTATTCCAATTTCATGTATTTTTAATTTTTTAAAAATATTTTCCCACAAGTCCCCCAGGTGCACTCATTTTTTTCTTTTATCTGTTCTCATGCACCTTTCTGTTTCTCAGATTATAATTTCTGTTGATCCATCAAGTTCACAAATTCTTTCCTTTTGCCATTTCTGCTGTTGAAATTATCCAGTGAAATTTTACATTTCAAATTTTGAATTTTTGAGTCCTAACATTTTCATTTGGTTCTTTTTTGGTAGTTTCTATTTCTTTGCTAAGAACTTCTATGTTTTTATTCATTCCAAAAGCATTTTTCTTGACTCCATGGAGCATATTTAGAATAGTTTCTTTAAAGTCTTTGTCTGATAATTCAAACACATGGGTTACCTCGGTATCGATCTGTTGTTTTTTCTTTTGAGAATTGGTCACATTTTGGGTGGGTTTTTTTTTTTTTTTTTTGCCTGCTATGTAATTTTAGATTATCCCAGACATTATGAATGTCATTTTGTGAAGACTTTGGGCCCTGTACATAATCCTCTGGAGACAGGTGATGTTTTATTTTAGCAGGTGATCGATTTAGTCAAGCTGTGAGTTTTGTCTTGCCTTCTGTACAGAGCGGTGCAAATCTCAATTCTCTAAGTCTTTGCTGTATTGATTTGAGTTGGTTCTTTGCATGTATTATCTAGCATTTAGGTTAAAAAGATCTATGTGCCTGGTATAAGTCCCAGTTTTGTTCTTTCTCAAAGCTTTGCTATGCTGGTTTGGGTCTGTTCCACTTCTGCATAGCTTGGGTATTGAGCTGAGACTTATGTGCATTTATTAACACATTTAGGGGACCACTTTTCTGGCTACCAACCCTCCTGGATTTCCCCCATATACACTCCATTTCCTTCAGAGGCCACCTGTCCTGGTTCCTTTGCCCAGAAAGGTGGGGTTTCTTCTAGAGTAGTCATCCCTTTGCCACACTGCCTTGCTTGCTATTGTGTAAGTAAGGCCTGCCCTCTGGGCAAAGCAGAGAGATGAGAGAGAGAGAGAGAGAGAGAGAGATGAGAGAGAGAGAACTTAGGAAACTATCCTCTTCATTAATCACTTACCTATGTCTAATCTATTTTTGTTTACTTTTTAGTGTTCTCAGGTAGCTGGTTTTTGTATTTCATTTAGAGTTTTTGATACAGAAAGTGGAAAAATGGGCTAGAGTGAGCTTACACTCTCATGCTATCATCTTCATTTTGCCTATTTCTTTCTTTCTTTCTTTTTTTAAGACAGAGTCTCTGTTGCCCAGGCTAGAGTGCCCTCACATAAGCCTAGCTCCCTGCAACCTCAAACTCCTGGGTTCTACTGAGCCTCCTCAGCCTCCTGAGTAGCTGGGACTACAGGTGACTGCTAATTTTTCTAATTTTAGTACAGAAAGGGTCTTGCTCTTGGTCAGACTGGTTTTGAACTCCTGAGTTCAAGGATCCTCCCGCCTAGACCTCCCAGAGAGCTAGGGTTGATTACAGGTGCAAGCCCAGCCATTTTGCCCACTCCTTTGCTCTTTCTTGTAAGAGCTCTTTGTATGTGCCGGGTAGGAGTCCTTTATCAGAAGCAAGTACCTTTACTTTTTATTTTATAAGTAAAATTTTATAGGAAAGAGAAATTTGAAATTTTGATGAAATCCAATGTATTAATGTTTTAATGTGTGTTTTTCGTATCCTAAAAAATCTTGGCCTAATCCCAGATTGTGAATATTTTTTCCTACTTTTTCTTCAAGTTCTGTTGCTGTAGCTTTTATATTTAGGCCTCTGATTCCTTTTGAGTTGGGGATCAAGATGTATTTTTATATTTGGATATCCATATGCATCATTGGATTAAAAGACTTTCTTTTCCCCCATTGAAATACCTTGGCATCTTTGTCAAAAATTGGTCCTATATATGTGGGTCCATGTCCAGACTCTACCTTGTACCTGTGAATTTCATGTACCTGTGCTCACTACCTTGTTGGCTGTAGCTCAGGGTTTCTCAGTCTTGGCACTGTTGATACTTGGGGCAGAGAATTAATTCTTGCAGAGAGCTGTCCTGTGCATTTTAGGATGTTTAGTGGCACCTCCGGCCTCCACGTCGGGTGCCTGTATCACAGCCTCAGAGTTGTGATAACCCAAAATGTCCCCTAACATTGCTGAATATTCCCTGCTGGGAAAATCACCCCCATTCGAGAACCACTGCTATAAATTTACTACACGCCTTGACGGCGAAGGCAGTCTTCCAACGTTGTTCCTTTTAAAATACATTTTTATATTTTTAAAATGTAAGCAGAAAAATGTATTCTAGGTCCTTTGCATTTTCACATACATTCATGTTAAATTCATCCCTAAAAATTTCAGTTTTTTTTTACAGATCTTTCTTTTTTAGTTTTATTGAGGTATAGTCATATATAGCAAAATTGACAAATACGCTGTTGCATTCCAAAAAGCGTCTTCAGGTAGAAATCTGGGGTCATTTGAGGACTCACTTCATTTGTTCTCTTTCCCTGTAGATTATCGTCCTGAGTTTTCTGTTTTCCATCATCTTGAAAAGGTGGTTTCATCCAGTTTTCTAGTAGTTGATAGTGGAAGGGCAAACTAATACCAGTTACTTCACCATGACCAGAAGCAGATATGACTTACAACCAATTTTTCACAGTCACATTTATTTGAGGTATCTTTTTCTGTTAGGAACCACGCAAATCATTTTTCATTGATTATTTTATTTCTTAATAATGTTATCAGGTTGGTACCCTTATCCCTATGTAAAAATAAGGAAATGAGGCTTTACAAGGTTAAGAATTTTTTGCATAAAAAATAGCCAGAAAAAATGGCAGGGCTGGAATTCCAATTCTGGCAGTTGGACTCTGAAGCTGAAATATTTATTGACTTGACAGTTTTCCACTTTATGAGAGATGATTTTAGGTGATACACAGGTGAACCATTTTATTTTAATAGCAAATATATTTAATGTATGTTAGAAAAATATAATTGCCATGATTTCACAAATATTTTTGCTTGGGATGAAAGTCTTTTTTTAGTGAAAAGATGAATGTTTAAATGTCAGTGTTACAGCTTGTAACTGGATATGGTAAGAACGCACAGGTGGTAGAGCGTGCTACACCTTGGGACACATACCAGCCACGTGTAGCCCTCCTGGTCCGGCACATGTGGTTCCAGGTGGACCCAGCACCCATCTGCATCCATAGGTCTGGGTGAACAGAACTAATTTTGCATAAAGGGAACTTGCACTGCAACTTGCTTTCTTTGTTCCACAGTGTGTTCTAGACTTTGCCCTTGGCCATAAAGAGAGAGGTCAAAGGCAGTCCCTTCCCCACCCCCTCCATGGCCTCTCTGTGGGGCTGCTGCTCTGTGTTACCTGCAGGCAGCTTGGTGCCTTTTCAGTGCCTCCTCCTCACAGCTGCTGTGGAAGCTGGAGTCCAAGGTTTCCATAGCAAGCCCTCTGTCATCCCAGCCAGCATAGAGTGCCGGAGAAAAGGTCCCCAATTCACTGTGTAAGCTGGAACTTAGTCAGACTGGGAGGAAAGGTCTGCAGCTCAGGAGTTTGGTCCAGCAGAACCCCCACCACTGTGGGCCTAGCACCAAGAGGCGCCTGGCGGTTCACAAGATTCTGGACTCTGTGACCTCGCTGGGTCCTCACTGGACCTTCACACGTGGACTAGTCGGGTATGCTCCAGCCCAGAAATGGGAAATGACTTGTCCAGGGATCTAGTACAGGAAGGCAGAGCCAGGCTCTGCAGCAAGCGCCGTGCTGAGGAAGCACCGTGACTGTCTCCACACGTGGAGCTCTGCCCATCCCGGGGCCGGGGGTTCAGACATGCGGCTTTGGAGGTCAGGGTGGCTGAGTGCCTACTCTCAGGTCTCTCTGGCTCCAGAGTCTGTGCTTTTAGCCCCTGCTCTGCAGGAGTGTGTTTGCTGTCCAGAGAGAATGCACAGTCTAGAAGGGGGAGGACACCAGTCCTTCCTACGGCTTGTACCTCATCTGTGTTGCAGGGATCATCTGACCCGTCCTAAGAGGAGCAGGTGAACAGTACGGGCAGGATGTTTGAAATTCCTACTGTCCTGGATTTCCAGGAACACGTGGTCCCCACACTGTTGAGTACAGTTGGAGTTCTGAGAAAGCAGAGATCAGTGAAGGTTGGAGTGGCTGGGAAGGCTGTCTGCAGGAGCAGAAGGGCCCAATGGCACTGAAATGACATGGGCCTCCAGGAGTGCATCTGAGGGACATGTGCACAAGCAAAGGCGGCCGAGGGAATGGAGCAGGGAAAAGGCCCAGGGTGCAGAAGCCTGCACAGGGACACCCACCGTGAGGCTGTGATGGTGCTCATGGGTGCGGACACCAAGCTGAGTGAAAAGTCAGGGCCAACATCCGTGGCTCCGTCGCAGGGCCATTCTGCTCCCACTGCAAGTAGGTTTTCTCTGTTGGGGGAAAAAATGACCCAAATTCACCCCATTTGTGTTTTCCTTCTTCTGCCTGAGTAACACGCTCAACCCAGAGGTGGCTCACAGGGATGGCCGCTGTTGCTCAGCGGAGGCAGCAGTGGGTGCCTTGGGTCACAAGTCACTGACGGGTAGACCCCAGAAGAGGCACAACCTTCTTTCGATGTGGGAAGGCTCTCCACTGTCCCCACGCTCTTGGCATCTTTCTCCCTCCCTCTCAAGATTTTCTCATTTTTTATTTCCAGGGAAAAACTCCAGTAAAGTTCCCATTTTACATTATCCTACAGCAGAATCATGCTAAGCTTCCTGTGGCTTTTTAAGGATGTAAAAATTACTCGGTCCCTTGATGTCTTTCATTTCTTCTTGAAAGGATTGATGATGTGTTTAATTTTCCCTTTCTGCCAGGCTACCAGACGGGCTGCTCACCAGCTCTTTCCCCCCAATTCAGGTAAGAAGCTTGCAGCGTCAGAAGGATAAACTTTCACTTTAAAAGTCATGTCTACTTTTCAACACTGGCAAATCAAAGCCATGGATTTCTAGATTACAGTCAGAGTTTATGACACCAATGCCGCTTGAGTGCCCATCTCCCCAGGCCTTACCTCCTCCCAAGCTGTGGTCCTGACATCTCTCAACTGTCACTGTCCTCTGGATCCCCCGGGCGGCATCTATGCCACTTGTGTGCTATTTCTTCTCCAGGATCCTCTCTTACTCTGTCCCTGGCCACTCTCACGTCCACCCTGACTCTGAACTTGGACAACTGCAGCCTCTCTCTGTTGCTCCCAACTTTCGACACTCTCCTAACCCACCATGCTGCCAGACTGCTTTCTCTAGAATTCTGATCTCACCCCATCACTTCCTGCCTAACACCTTTGGTGGCTCCCTCTTGCTTAGGAAACTAAATCCAAACTCCCTGCTCTGGGTGCTCGGAACTTACTGTGCCCCTAACACACGCGGCAGTTTCCTCATTCTGCCTTCTCACAAGGCAGCCACACCTGCCCCAGACACAGTGGCAGCCAAAGGCTCCCTCCAACAAACCTTCCAAATGGCCACAGGTGCTGTGCGCATCTGCTCTAGCTGCCACTGCAGTGTCCCGGACTGGGTGGCTTAAAGAACAGGAATTCCTTTTCTCATAGTTCTGGAGGTTAGAAGCCCAGGATTGAGACGTTGGCAGGTGGTTTTTCCTGAGGCCTTTCTCCTCGGTTTGCAGGTGGCCTTCTTCCCGTATCTTCACACGGCCTGCGTCTGTGCTTGTCTATATCCAGATTCCCTGTGCTTATAAACACACTAGTTTTGTTGGTTTAAGGCCAACTGTAATGACCTCATTTTAAAACTTAATCACCTCTTTAAAGACTATTTCCAAATACAATTATATTCTGAGATACTGGATGTTATGACTTCAACATATCAATTGTGGGCAACATGATCCAGCCCACATTGTGCCCTTTCCTCAGACTATCACAGGGAGAATGTCCATGACCTCCCTAGGACAAGAACCAGGCCTCCTGCTTCCCCAGTGCCCAGCATGTCTGTGTGGCTTCCCTGGCCCCCACAGGGAGTCTGCCTCTAGTCCTCCGGGTGCACTGGGCAAGGCTTTGGGGGTCAGGCAGGCTTTCCTCTCTATCCTAGCTCTGCCACTTACCAGCCGTGTGATGCTACCTCTCCGCATCTCAGTTTCCTTAGCTATAAAATGGGAATAATAACTGCACAAAGTTTTTATGGGAACTGATTTAGAGACTAGTCATAGAGAGTAAGAATTGCCCTTGGACTATAGCAACCTCTCCTAAAAGCGACTGTGATTGTTATTTGTTACTCTCCGTGAGTCCCAGAACTTCTTCCGGTGACCTCCTTGTGTACCCTGAACCTCTCAAATTACAAGATTTAGACAGGAGCAGAAAGAATGACTTGCCTAATGAAGCTGCCCATTGCGCTGGGCACATGAGCTGGAAAACACTAAAGGAGATATAATGTATATATATAACTCTCTTTCTTTTTACTTATTTCTATTGTGTTATTTTAAAATAGCAGTCATAAAGCCAGCTATCTGTTATAAGGTATTTCTAGTTATTTTAAGATAAATCTTATATTAAAAATGTACTTCCTATTGCTTTTTTTGAGTTTTTGGCCAGGTCTGGGTTTGAATGCGCCACCTCCGGTATTTGGGGCTGGTGCCCTACTCCTTTGAGCCACAGACGCCACCCCCTATTGCTTTTAAATAAGGAAAAAACCATATGGCCTCCAGTTCCTCGGAACTCTTGCATATAACTTTAAGCGGGGAGAATAAGGTACTTTCCTAGTTATCCACAAGGGGGAAGACTGATTCCATTTCTTCTGGAAAGTAACGCCTGCATCATCACTAATGATCGTTTAAAACTGATTATTTCCCAGGTTTTGTGGCTATTGCCTTCAAAGAAATGAAATGTGCCTGTGCAAGGGAGATGCCGTTTTTTTAAGCTGACAACTTACAGATGGCCATTGGTTTGAAAGCATATTTCAAAATCACTTACACATATTCTCCCTGCAGTCCGTGATTGAGGATTCTAACAAATGCCACATTCAGAACATAAGAACAATGTGGTCTTTCCACTAGGAAGTCAAGCAAACGATTTAAATTCATGGAGAATTAAAAAAAAAAAAATCTTTTCTCAACATCAAACAGAAAACATTCTTTCTTTGAAAATGTAAATCCCTTAAACATATTCAAGAATTTTAACAAACTTCCGAGAAAACTATCTTATTACTCTTTGAAGTTCTTAAAGAATTTTCCTAAAATAGTCACACGAGTGACAATCGTGGTTAAGCTCTGCAGGAGGGCCCCTGAATTCTCCAGAAAGGAAGGGTGGCCCCCACAGAATCACCAGGCACATGGAAGGGGTGTGGGGAAATCTTCTAAAAAGACTGAGGCACGGAATCCGTTTCCCATCTGTTTCACATCTGGAATTAGAAATAGGACACAGAGCTCCGAACTTCAGCAAGAGCCACAGAGAAGATACAGAGAATAGAGTTATGGGGCAGGTGGATCTCATCTGCTATTATTCCTCTGTCTGAGCCTTAATGTGTTTTGGGGGAGGGGAGTCTGTGAAGACCAAACCAACGGAGGTGATGAGCAAGTCAGAGGTGGAAAGGGGTTTGAGCTAATAACCCAGCATTCGTGTCAGCTCAAGGAACGGATCTCCATCTGATATCAGAAAAACAGAAGAATCAAGGAGATACCAGCAATTTCACTCCAAGAAGATTTTCCTGAGGAAATATTTGAATATATTTTCAGAAATGTGGCTTAAAGATATTTATCACAGAGTTGTTTGTAACAGCCACAAGTTATCAAAAAATAAATTTAAAAAATGAAAACCTCTAAGTATCTAACAATGGGGGACTGGCTAGAGAAATGATGTTGTATCCACACAAGAGAACATCATAAAACAGTTTATACAATGTAGAAATGAATTTATGGACATGGGAAAAGAGTCATAATATTTCCTATATATTGTTAAGTGAAAGAGGTTTTGAAACAGTCTGCACAGATGTACCTATTATGATAGGCTTGCAGATCTTTTTCTATGTTTTATTTTCAGCCTATTAGATATAATATACAAAATACATGATAGCTACAGAAAGTTGCATTTTTTAAAAAGATAACATAAAATTGCTATTGAAATCCTAGCAAGTAATTTTGTAGACATAGAAAAGATTATTCTAAAACTAAAAGGAAAGGCAAAGGAACTAGAATTGCTGAAACATTTTTTGAAAAAGAATACAATAGAAAGAATCACTCTCCCTGATTTTAAGATTTAATATGTATCAGTAGATACAGCAATCGAGACTGTGTGGTATTGGCAAAAAGACACACCCATAAATGAATGAAATGAGAGAACACAGAAAAAGACTCACAAAAATGTTCAACTAACTTTTGGAAAAAGTGAAAGCACAAATCAATAGAACGAATCTTTTCAACAAATGATGCCGACCTGAGAGGAAAAAAAAAATAAAAACTCTTGACACAACTCTCACACCTAAAATGAAAATTAACTCAAAGCACGCTCCTTCAAACTTAAATATAAAATGTAACACTATAAAACATTAAAGAAAACACTATAAAACTTTTAGAAAAACAGAAGAAAATCTTTAGGACCTAGAACCAAACAAAAACATACTTCAATGTGATACCAAAAGTTTAATTCATAAAAGGAAGAATTGACAAATGGGAACTTAATCAAAATAAAAAACTTTAGTTTTTATTTTGATAAAACTTTTCTCTGAAAAGACTTTGCTAAAAGGATAAGAAAAAAAGATACAGAGCAGGAGAATATACAGCAAAACCCCCAGAGCTGACCACTTTCCTTCACTGACCACCTCCTTAAATTCACCTAATTTTCATATTCTAGACATACACCCCATGTACGTATCAGTACAGTAGGCCTAGTTCCTTATGTTAACCACCTCTGTGTCTTGGCCTGTTTGTTACAGTCCCTTCGGTTTTCAGCTTATAGAAGTTCTACTGTATTTGCAAACCATGTATTTGACAAAGGAATAGCAGATTATATAAATAACTTGCAAAACTGATTAGTAAAAAACCCGAACAGTCCCATTAGAAAATGGGCAAAAGACAAGTAGACACATTTCAGCAGAGAGGACATAGGGATGGCCAATAGTGCATGAGAAGATCTTCAAAATCATTAGCCTTTAGGAAAATCCAAATTAAAACCCCCATGAGCTATCGCTACATACCCATCAGCATGGCTAAGATTGAAAAGAGTGACAACAGCAAATGCTGATGAGGATCTACAGAAACTAGACCACTCACACATTGCTGGGGAAACATGAAATAGGACAGCTACTCTGCGAAACGGTTTCTCAAAAAACTAATCACGCGACTACCGTAGAACTCAGTAAGTGTACTCGTGGGCATTTCACCCAGATAAACGAAGGCTTGTCTTCACCTCGAAATCCATACATGAATGTTTATAGCAACTCTGTTCACAGTCCCCAAAACATGGACACAACCCAGATGTGCTTCAGTGGGTGAAAGTTCACACAGACTGTGGTATGTGCACATGCAGACAGTGGAGTATTACTCGGTAATGAAAAGGAAAGAACCGCCGACACCTGCAGCCTCCTGGGTGGAGCTCCAGAGAATTATGCCAAGTGAGAAAAGCCAATCCATAAGACTCCCTTTATATAGCATTCCGGAAATGACAAAATTACAGAATTGGAGAGCAGCTTCCTGACCGCAAATGGTTAAAGAGGGATGGAGGTAAGAGGGAGGGAAGCAGGCATAGCTTAAAAGGACAGCATAAAGGGTCCTTGTGAGGATGAGATCGCTTTGACTGCACCAGGGTCAGTATCTTGGGTGGGGGGTACCGTGCTACCCAGAGCTTTGCAAGATGTTACCATTGGAAGAAACTGGCAAAGAATGTGTAGATTCTGTATTACTTCTTACAATGGCATGTGAGTCCACGATGAGTGCAAAATTCAAAGTTTAATTAAAATAAAAAGGACACAGCATGAGACTGTCCTCAAAAATTAAAGGTCTCAGATTCTGCAGTGGACCTGATGGGTGAGCTATGTCATCAAGCATTATGTTTATTCCAGTGGCAACCTGGGTGGCAAGAGTCAGGGCCATGGAGTGACATGGTTGGGGGATTCCTCAAATGGCCCTCTGAGCCCCTGAAGTCATTTCCTTCCCTGCTCTGAGGGATAGAAATGGGCGGAGAGGTACCTGGACCACAGGGGCTCTCCTCCTGCTAGCACCCAACTGCTGGGCAGACGCTGCTGGCCCTATAGGCCCAGACCCCAGCTGCAGGGTCTTCGGTGCAGTGTACACCAGGATCAACCCCATGACAGTCATGCTGTCCCTTCACAGGTGAGATCTTCCAGTCAGTTAATGTCCATCAGCGACTAGCAAATGAGTAGGTGTGGCCTGATGAGAGCTGTCTCTCCCAGAACTGCTGGTGTGTTTAGCTAAGAGTCATTAACAAGGTACTGGTGAAACTTATTAAATGTAGAGTATCAATGTCTTTATATAGTGATTAAGAAAATGCTATGAGGGCTATCTCTCACAGTACAATCAAAATGTTTCTGATTGTATATGAAGCACATTCTGCCCTATGATTGCACCA
>CAUYRH010137908.1:0-11886 GCA_963574655.1 Perodicticus potto
TTTTAGCCTTCATATGAAAGCTATAGATTAGCTTCATAGTAGGGCTGAGTACATTGGATATTTTTTCTTCCATTCTTGAGATACTTTGCTAAGAAGAATATATTCCAGCTCTATCCATGTAAACATGAAAGAGGTAAAGTCTCCATCTTTCTTTAAGGCTGCATAATATTCCATGGTATACATGTACCACAATTTATTGATCCATTCGTGGGTCGATGGGCACTTGGGCTTCTTCCACAACTTACCAATTATGAATTAATTGGGCTGAAATAAACATTCTGGTACAAATATCTTTATTATGATGTGATTTTTGGTCTTCTGGATATATACCTAATAAAGGAATTATAGGATCGAATGGCAGATCTATTTTTAGATCTCTATGTATTCTCTAAACATCCTTCCAAAAGGAATGTATTAGTTTGCATTCCCACCAGCAATGTAGAAATGTTCCCTTTTCTCCACATCCACGCCAGCATCTCTGGTTTTGGGATTTTGTTAAGTGGGCTAATCTTACTGGAGTTAGATGATATCTTAAAGTAGTTTTGATTTGCATTTCTCTGATGATTAAGGATGGTGAGCATTGTTTCATGTGTCTGTAGGCCGTGTGTCTGTCTTCTTTAGAGAAGTCTCTCTTCAAGTCCTTTGCCTACCCTGAGATGGGATCACTTGTCCTTTTGTTGCTAATACATTTGAGTTCTCTGTGTATACTGGTTATTAAACCTTTGTTGGAGGGAGGCATAACCTGCAAATATTTTCTCTCATTCTGAGGGCTGTCTGCCTGCTACGCTTACTGTGTTGTGATACTTTTCTAAGGAGAATATTCTTCAACTCCATGAAGGTTAATACAAAAGATATACAATCTCCCATCTTTTCTATGGCTAAATAGTATTCCATAGTAAACATATACTACAGTTTATTAATCCATTCATGGGTCCATGGGCATTTGGGTTGATTCCACATCTTGGTGAGTATGAATTGAGCTGAGATAAACATTCTAATCTAAACTACCTTGAGATATCACCTAACCCCAGTGAGAACAGCCCACTGCACTAAGTCCTAAAGCTGCAGATGCTGGTGAAGATGGGAAGAGAAGGGTAAAATTTTACACTTTTGGTGGGATTGCAAACTAATACAGTCTCTATGGAAAGAAGTATGAAGAATCCCCAAAGAGCTAAAAGTAGACCTTCCAATTGTTCCCATAATCCCATTACTAGGTATCGACCCAGAAGTAAAAATATCCTTTTACCAAGAAGAAACCTGGCTTTACCAGTATGATCCTTCAGACAAAGTATAATTAAAACAATGGCTACCAAGAAGTGGTAGTGGTACAGTCAAAGCAAAAGCAGACAAGTCAAGAGCTAAGCTCACAGTAATGGTTTCTTTAGATCCTCAAGGTTGTTTGCTTGTTGACATTCGGGAGAGCCAAAAAATGATGGCATGTGCTTATTATGATAGTGTTTTGAGAATGTTAGCTAAAGCTTTAGCAGAAAATTTCCTAGGAAAGCTTGACCAGAGACTTCCTCTCTACTACAACAACTTTCCTGCTCGGTCCTCTTGCCAAGCAGAACAGTTTTGTGAGAGTTTCAATAAAAAAAAAAAAAAATTACAATCCTGATTTGGCTTCATCTGACTTCCTTTGGTTTTCTAATATTAAAAAAAAATTTAAATGGTACCCATTCTTCTTCAGTTAATAATTAAAAACAAAACGTGAATAGACACAATTAAGGACCCTAGGACCCTGACTCTTTGGGGATGGACTAAAAGGCTGGTATCATCACTTACAAAGGTGTCTTAAACTTGATGGAGCTTATGAAAATAAATAATGTCTATATTTTATCTTTTAATTGCATTTTTCAGGAACTAGTTGAAGTTCCCTGTGTTATTAACTACATGTCATGCTGCACATTAGATCTCCAAACTTATTAATCCCAGGTAAATGCAAGTCTGTACCCTTTGACCTATTTACATTCCTCCCCTTCTTTACTTCTGGTAACTGCCTTTCTGCTCTTTGTTACTGACATTTTTAGATCCCACTTATAAATGAGATCATACAGTATTTTTTTTTTTCTGTGTCAAGCTCATTTCACTCAGCTTAATGTCTTCCAGATTCATCCATGTTGTTGGAAATGATGGCATTTCCTTCTTTTTAAGGCAGAATAATATTCCATGCACATACACACACACAAATCTCTTTATCACTTCATCCATCTATAGAAACTTGGATTATTTTCATATCTTGTCTATTGTGAATAATGCTACAATGAACATAGGAATGTGGCTATCTTTATAAGATTCTTCTATATACCCAGCAAAGGGATTGCTGGGTCATATGGTAATTCTATTTTCAATTTTTTAAGAAACCTGCTTCCTATTTTCCATAGTAGCTGCACCAACTTACATTCCCATCAAAAGTATATGAGGGTTCCCATTTATACATATCATCCCCAATGCATGCTATCTCTTATCTTCTTCATAATTGCCATACTAACAGGTATGAAGTGATAGCTCTCTGCAGTTGTGACTTGCATTTTCCTGATGATTGGTGATGTTGAGCACCTTTCATATAGCTGTTGACCTTTTTATGCCTTCTTTGGAAATAAGTGTATTTAGGCCCTTGCTTGTTTTTGAATTAGGTTATTACTTACTTAATTTTGTTATTAAGTTGTGTGAGTTCTTTATGTGTTTTGGATACTAACCCTTTATGGTTTGCAAATATTTTGCTGATTTTTTTTACTCACTTTGAGATTTCATGTATAGATTGGCTAACCTGGTGCCTTTTAACTGCAGCTATCTTCCTGCCAAATTTCTTTATAGCACGCATTACCTGAAAATGATTTAGTTGCCTTCCAATCATTGTATTCTCTCATCTATCCAGGAGCATGTTGGCAATTTTATTTGTTTATCATCTTCTAATGTAATCAGTGTGGAAAGACATCTTCTGATGGATGAAGCCAAACAAATCCGTTCATTTTAATCCTAGACTTTGCCATATCTAAGGTGTCTTTGATGGGCTTACCATAATCATGTCTTTGGTAGGTAATTTTATTTCTCTTTATCATCTTCTAATGTCATCAGTGTGGAAAGACATCTTATGCTGGATGAAGCTAAACAAATCCATTCATTTTATAATCCTAGACTTTGCCAAATCTAAGGTGTCTTTGAGGGGCTTACTATAATCATGTTTTTGTTCTTATCATTCTTGGGCACATCACATTTCCAGGACTTTGGCCAACTCTTCAACCTTGTCATGGTCCCTATACTGAATTCTGCTTCTCTCTGTTTTGTTTTAGATAAGGTTTCTATTCCACATATCACAAAGATTTCTGTGTGCCATATACCCCTACATAGCGGCCCCTACATAGTGGCAGTTTCCAACATAACAGAAACTTGATTTAACCTAGATATTTTATATCTATATTGAAATTTTATTGTTCAAGGTCAAGTGAATTTTAATGACTGCTTTACGCATATGTAAAGGACTGTCTCTTAAAGATCATTAACATTAAAGTTTGCTTGCATAATTTAATGTCATACAGATTTCTATTTCTCTATCAATTAAATTCTTTTTCCTTCCCTACATGTTCTTTTATAAATAGTACTTATATAATTTAGTAGACATTGAGCAAGATGCATTATTAAAATGAAATCATAGTATTTTAGGCAATTTAAATTTTATTTAATCAGACTATTTATTTAAGAATAAATCCCAACCAGGTGCAGTGGCTCGAGCCTGTAATCCTAGCACTCTGGGAGGCTGAGGTGGTTGGATTGCTTGAGCTCAGGAGTTTGAGACCAGCCTGAGCAAGAGAGAGATCTTGTCTCTAAAAATAACCAGGCTTTATGGCAGACGCCTATAGTCTTAGCTACTTGGGAGAATGAGGAAAGAGCCGAAGTGTTTGAAATTGCTATGAGCTTTGATGCCACAGTACTCTACTCAGGGTTACGAAGTGAAACTCTGTCTCAAATAAATAAATAAATAAATAAATCCCCTAGAGGAGGAGGAGGGGGTTGGGGTGCTCCCACTTAATAGCCACTATGTAGGGGTATATGACACACCTTTTGGCTGTGGGACACCACTACAAGAGGGACTCTTTAGGCAATTTAAATTTTGTTTAATCAGACTATTTATTTAAGAATAAATCAATTTACAGTCTCCAAAATGTGGAAACAGCCTAAATGCCCAACTCAAGAATGGATTAACAAGCTATGGTATTTGTATATCATGGAATACTACTCAGCCACTAAAAAAGGCAGAGACTTCTCATCCTTTGTATTAACCTGGATGGATGTGGAACACATTATTCTCAGTAAAGCATCACAAGAATGGAGAAATAAGAATCCTATGTACTCAATTCTGATATGGGGACAATTAAGGTACTCGTATATAGTGGGAGGTGGGGGACAAGGAGAGCTGAGAAAGGGAAGAGGGGAGGTCGTGGGGGTCAAGGGATAGGGTTCACCTTTTGGGGAAGGGACACAAATATAACAGGGTCTTTATCTAACAAAAGCAATCAATGTAACCTGCTTCTGTGTACCCTCAATGAATCCCCAACAATAAAAAAGGGGGGCTCTACTTAACAAATTTTGTGAACTGCTTATACCTTCACATTAATCTGAAATTTAAATAAAAGAATGAATCTCCTCTACAAAATTTTCTACAGTGCTTTTAATAAGACAATGGAATCAAGTAGGTAAATTGTCAAGTACCAAACTGCTGCAGTCAAGACATTTATGTGTGTTATGAGTGAAAAATGTGGTTATCTTGCTTATCCTCAAGGAAAAACTAATCTGATTTCAGTTAGGATTCAAATTGGTAAGCAAATCTTTCCACTGAAGTAACTCTGCACCAGAGCAACAAAAGCAGCCTGAGTTTGGGACACCATCCAGACTATCTGAAAAACAGAGACTGCAGAATGTACACACACAGAGAGAGAAGACTAAGTGGGATTAAATATCTCACAGACAGCAATGGGTTCCTTAGAAGTCCCTTCATAAGAGCTATCTTTATAATAAACTTTGTGCAAAGTTTGTCCCACTGTGTGCTAAGAGCTTAATTGTTCTCATATCAGAATTAAGTACATAGGATTCTTTAGAAGTAGAAGCTGAGAATAAAACCTTGATAAAGATATAAGAGTAACATTAAACACTAATTGAACATTTATTAAGCACCAAGAGCTGTGTGTAGAGCTTTGTGTTTATTATCTCATTTGATAGTCACAACAGTCTAAGGAGTAGTAATATGAAGATAGATCGAATTTTTTTTTAAATGATGGTACAGTGTTTTTAAAATGTGAGCAAACTCATGCAGCTAGTAACTGGGATTGTGGTCAGGTCTGCAGAAGCTAGAGCCATGGACAACAGTGATGCATTGCATCATATATGTCCTGCATTGTGAAGGCAGGAACATGTCAGAGGGTCTGACATAGCCAGAAAAGGATCATACTGGCACCGGAAAGAAAATTTCAGATGAGAAGCTGTGTGTGATTAAAGTTGACCACAACTTTTTTGCCTCCCTTTCTGTAAGAGAGTCATTTTCACTCCCCTTCAGTCTGGGCTGAAGTCTTAACTAAAAGAATGTGGCAAAAGTGATGATCTGGGACTTTTGGACCCTGGTCTTGAGAAGACTAGGAGCTTTCTCTTTCCTTCTCTGGGAAGCCAGCTGCAATGCTTTTAAAAAAAAAAATTGAGTTTGCCCCGTTATTCTCAATCAGGGCAAATTTGCCTCAGAGAACATTTGGTGATGTCTGGAGACATTTTTGATTGTCACAACTTGCAGGAAGGGCTGCCACACATCTAATGGGTAGAGGAGAGGCCAGAGATTCTGCCCAATATTCTAGGATGTACAAGATAGCACTGCTGTCCTATCCCACAAAGAGTTATCTAGCCTAAAATGTCAACAGAAATTGAGAAATTTTCATTAGACTATGAAAAATTAAAGAATTAACATATGAAGAGAAAGAGGCCATAGAGAGTGCCATTGAGACATCAGATATGTAAATGGAAGACTTATAGCCTAGCCCAGGTGTGGGCTATTGAATGAGTCGGAATTTCTCCAGCTGACATAACTTGGAGCAGAAGAACCACCCAACGGAACCCTTACCAAATTCCCACACTATAAAATTGTGAAACATAACAAATTTAGGCAATGGTTTTGGGCTGGTGAGTTGCACAGCAGTACACAACTGAAACATTATTCTTTTAGTCATATTTGGATGTACTAATTTGTCAAAAAGAATTTACATTGAAATGAAACTAAACAAAACATCCAAAACTATAGCCCATTAATATGCCTAAATTACTAACATCATTAGGGTTTATAGTACTCCCCTGGATTTGGGCTCGTTCCTTCTCATCAAACTTTTTTTTTTCTATATGAAATCCCAAGCAACCCCATCACCCTGATGACCATCTTATTGATTAACATTTTGAATTATTTTTCAAATAGGTTGTTCCTGATGAAAGCACATGTAATGAGAATAAGAGAGAGTCTGTCAGGCTGGGGCAGACTAGACAAATGTGGTCCTGCCTGGCCTTCACCCCTGTCTCCCATTCTTACTGTTTTGTAAATTTAGCTCCCACCCTAAAGATGCCTGTCTTGAGTAGTTGAAGTGTATTGATTCAGGAGATTAACTTTTGGATTGAAATGTTTGGGGTCAGGAGTTACACTAATTATTGTTTATTGTGGGTCATGGGTTCTGCTGATTATTGTTTAAGATATGGGTTAACATGGTCTTCACTTTGAACTTAAATGTATAAAACTAATTTTGAGGGTGGTGCCTGTAGCTCAGTGAGTAGGGCGCTGGCACCATATATTGAGTGTGGGGGGTTCAAACCCGGCCCCGGCCAAACTGCAACAACAAAAAATAGCTAGGCGTTGTAGCGGGCACCTGTGGTCCCAGCTACTCAGAAGGCTGAGGCAAGAGAATCGCCTAAGCCCAAGAGCTGGAGGTTGATGTGAGCTGTGACACCACGGCACTCTACCAAAGGCGACAAAGTGAGACTCTGTCTCTAAAAAAAAAAGGTAATTTTGAAAATGGAAGAACAGAACAGGTTTGGAGAGGCTGCTCGCACTGTTCTCCAGAATCTCGTCTTCTGACAAATAGAGTTTGGTGGACCTATGCCAGTCTCTGCATATTAGCTGACAGTGGCAGGCAGCCAGACCCTCCCCTTTTTCTGGTAACACTGAGAAATGTGTGTATGTGTAAACATATATATATGTATGTATGTGTATATATATATATATATATGTATATATATACATATATATACATATATATATATATATATATTTTGAGCAGTTGATTTTTCAACTCAGGTCCAAGCTCTTAATCCTTTTAAATTCTACCTTATTATGCTCATATTATTCTGAGCTGTCATTTCTTTTTTGTTTTTCACATGTATAAATAGTTTCTGTGTCTATGAGCCTCTTGTCATTTGAAAAATTTGATGAGCCTGCCCTCAATTGGTCATAAAAATCTTGAAGAGGTCAGGGCTGTAGACAACAACCTGTATCATGGTCTAAAAACTGCCGGTTCTGCAGGTTGACATTTTGGGATATGCTATGTGTCACGCACCTACATAGTAAATTAGAAGGACCTGTGAATTTTTTAGGTACAAGGTACAGTAGTCTGTAGAAATGAAACATGGTAGGGAAGCTTTAGGAAGATGTTGTCTTCTTGTAAATTCATCCAAAATAAACAAATGAGCATGAAAACATTAACGGGAGTCTGTTATGATGTCGTTGTATGGTGAAACAGCAGGTTTCTTGTGTGCTTTAGCTAATTATAATTATTTTGGTAATAATGAAGCAATTCCATTTAAGGTTGAATCACTTCCTAGTCTCAATCAGCTTATGTAAATTCAGTTGTGCTTGTTTGGTCTACAATGACAAAGGAGGGATAAACAATAACATAAATAGTTCAGATTCTACCTGCTATTCTATTCACTGTATACAGCCAAAGCCACCTTCATATGGGAGAGGCAGAGCCGTTCTTTTAAGTCCAGGTTTCTTGTGTTTCTGACAGCATGGACTTCTCTCTGGGAGTAGTTATAACCTTTACAGATACATATCTTCTGTACAACTTTCCCCCTAATTTCAAGGCAACTATCTTTATATCCTTTGTACTACTTTTTAAAGAAAAGGACAAAAAGTGGTCCCAAGGCAGCAGGAATGATGCTGTGTTAAAACCCGAGGAAATTACTAATTTCCTCCAACATGAAGTTTATGAACAGGATTTTCAGGGGCAATTTTGGCTATCTTTTGTTTTCATTTTTAAATTATTTTATATTTTGACAGATAAGGTTGTAATTCCACCAGGCAATGCATTTGCTGCTATTAATATGGTTAGTTAACCATCATAGGCAGTGATTCATTATTTGGTCAGGGAACCAGCATCGTTGACCACGTCCTATACATTCATTTTGACCATGTCCCATACATACATACATGCATACATACATACATGCAGATTGACAAAACTCCCATTTTTTTCAGATGGAATCCCATGTGGCATGCCAATATAACCAATTTGGAGTTTAAGGAGGAGAATTTGCACCCATGTGCTGGGGAGACTAAAAAGCTAACAAAGCATCATTGTTGCACATTTTTCTGAAACATTGTCCCAAAACCTCTTGATGATCTGGCCATGTTGCAGCCGCTGTCTGGCTGTCAGTCTCCTCTGTCACTTCCTTCTCTTCATCTCCCTTTACTGAAACACCTATAACATTTCATAATTATAAATTTAAATACAAAATGTACCTGCATACATTTAAGAATGGGGAAAATACAATGGACACTCATATGTCCAGCATCTGATTTAACACATTACCATTTTGTCACATTTACTTCAGAACCATATTAAGTAAGTAATACCCAATGGAAATAATCTTACCCTTGGCCTTTTTCTGTAGAAGGAAACATCATCCTGAAGTTGGTATGTACTCTGTATGCACACAATTTTATCATTTTCATTACATATAGAGGAATCCCTACACTGTGTTTTGTGAGACTTCCTGAAAAAAAAAAATAGAAGCATAGCATGGCACTATTCAATGTTCTACCTCATTTTTTGGCCACTCACCATTGCTTTGATATTTATTCTTGGGGGTACATGTTTATTTTTGTCAGTTCAGCTTAACTGTTACATGGAATTGCATTGAATAAAACTGATGCTATTTATTCTCCTATTGGCTTGCTAGGTTGTTGTTAAATCTTCAACATTACCAACAATTCCAATGAGCATGTTAGTACATGCCTATTTAAGGACATGGGAAAAGGTTTTTGCAAAAAACATACTTGCCGTGTCATAGGTATGCACAATTTTCACTTGACCTAATGAGTGCCCTCCCACATGGCAGCACCAATTTCCCATACCGTCAACAACAAGTGATAGTTTATCTTTTATGACAGCCTCCACTTCAGGTGATCTTAGTAAAATTTTAATGTTGACCTATCTGGTGAGTGTGAAACATTATCTCACTAGGGTTTGATTTGCATTTTCCTGATTGTTAGTGTTGTTGAGCATCTTTTCACACACGAGTTAGTAATTCAGTTCATGTTTTCTCCTCCGAATTGCCCTTTCATTTTCAAATTCTTGTAGTTTATTGATTTGGTAGAGGTTCTTTATATAGTCTGAGTATGAATTGCATTATTGTTCTTATTTACTCAAGCCAGTTTAAGCAGAAAAAATATATGTTAAAAGGACATCAAGGCTCGGCGCCTGTGGCTCAATGGGCTAAGGCGCCAGCCACGTACACCTGAGCTGGCAGGTTCAAATCCAGCCCCGGCCGGCCAATCAACGATGATGGCTGCAAACAAAAAATGGCTGGGCGTTGTGTCGGGCGCCTGTAGTCCCAGCTACCTGGGAGGCAGAGGCAGGAGACTCGCTTGAGCCCAGGAGTTGGAGGTTGCTGTGAGCTGTCATGCCACAACACTCTATCCAGGGTGACAGCTTGAGACTCTGTCTCAAAAAAAAAAAAAAAAAAGGACATCAAGTAACTAATCTCTGGAAGGACTAAAGAGTCAGACTCGGAGGATCTGTGCTTCTCCCATATCACACTGCAGGATTGTCCCAGCAAAGACCTCACTGCTGCACAGCAGGTTTCCAAACACTTCAGGGAACAAGAGAAACCCTGGAAGCTGAGGGTTGGAAATTGAGGGTTGGAAATGCTATGTGCTGTCTCCCAAAGCTAGAGGTTTTGTTCCTATTCAAAATCTTGCCCATGTGCAGCTGATCATTAAACTCTAGGCCCTTACCTGTGCCCTAACTGCTTTCTGGCTTGGGAAGGCAGAATTCACATAATGGAGAATCCGCCAGTATCAGGAAAGGTGTGTAAAACACACAGGACATGGTTAATATCCACCTCACTTATCATTCATTGCCTATAAGTGGCACAAATATCTATTTCCTATCAGTGGCTCATCTTTTATTTTTTTTTTCTCAACCTTTTTAGATACTTTAATCCCTTTTGCAGGCAGCTGAAGCTTTGGATGGCTTCTCAGGATGTTTTAAATGCAAAAAATAAAACAGGTATATTCATAAGGCAAACCAATTATATTGAAATACAATTAGAAAATATGTAAACAATAAATTTGTACTGAAGAAATATAAGTGCTCTTTGATTAATGAAGTATTGATGAATATAAAATGCCATTTTAAGATCTGTAATAACAGCAATATGGAAAACAAATAATTTCTTTTTTTTTTTTTTTATTAAACCATAGCTGCATACATCAGTGCAATCAAGGGGTACAATGTGCTGGTTTCATATACAATCTGAAATGTTTTCATCAAACTGTTTAGCATACCCTTCATGGCGTTTTCTTAGTTATTGTATGAAGACATTTGTATTCTGCATTTAGTAAGTTTCGCCTGTACATTTCTACCACCAATTACCCTCCCTGCACCCCAACCTCCCCCTTCCCGTCCCTTCCCATATTCTTGTGCTATAATTGGGTTATCTTCATATGAAACCTTTAAATTAGCTTCATAGTAGGGTTGAGTACATTGGATACTTTTTCTTCCATTCTAGAGATACTTTTCTAAAAAGAATATGTTCCAGCTCCATCCATGTAAACATGAAAGAGGTAAAGACTCCATCTTTCTTTAATGCTGTATCCATGGTATACATGTACCACAATTCATTAATCTATTCGTGGGTCGATGGGAACTTGGGCTTCTTCCATGACTTAGCAATTATAAATTGGGCTGCATTAAACATTCTGGTACAGATGTCTTTGTTATAATGTGATTTTTGGTCTTCTAGGTATATACCTAGTAAAGGAATTATAGGGTCGAATGGCAGGTCTATTTTTAGATCTCTAAGTACTCTCCAAACATCCTTCCAAAAGGCATGTATTAGTGTGCATTCCCACCAGCGGTGTAGAAGTATTCCCTTTTCTCCACAGACATGCCAACATCTCTGGTTTTGGGATTTTATCATGAGGGCTAATCTTGCTGGAGTTAAGTGATATCTCAAGGTAGTTTTTATTTACATTTCTCTGATGATTAAGGATGGTGAGCATTTTTTCATGTGTCTGTAGGCTGTGCACCTGTCTTCTTTAGAGAAGTTTCTCTTCAAGTCCTTTGCCCACCCTAAGATGGGATCACTTCTTCTTTTCTTGCTAATACGTTTGAGTTCTCTTTGTATTCTGGTTATTAAACCTTTGTCAGAGGCATAACTTGCAAATATTTTCTCCCATTCTGGGGGCTATCTGCTTGCTTACTTACTGTGTTCTTGGATGTTCAGAAGCTTTTTAGTTTGATCAGGTCCCAGTAGTGTATTTTTGATACTGCTTCAATTGCCTGGGGAGTCCTCCTCATAAAATATTCACCCAAGCCGATTCCTTCAAGTGTTTCCCCTGCACTTTCTTCTAATATTTTGATA